>VZRV01010997.1:1861294-1926728 GCA_013398115.1 Falcunculus frontatus | reverse complement strand
CTCGTTTGGTTGGAAACCTTGCCCCGGCTGGGCCGGGAGCTGTTGTGCTGTCCGAGGGCGGGATGGCAACCAAATGGTCCCGCGAGCATCGGCACCCCCGGGCCGGCCGCTCGCACCCGCCGCGGGGCTCGGCCCCCCCCGCCGCCCCCGGCCCCGCTGTTTGTATTGTGTCAGAAAAGGGGAGAATTTCAGAATTACAGCTGAAAACGCCATCTGTTTCCAATGAATCCCCCATAGTTTTTCACAATGTTTTTGGCAGATCTCTGCCTGCAAATTCCTTCAAGCCCTGAGTGCTTGTTTTTGTTGGGGGAGGGGAAACCCAGTCCACAGAGGCGGATTTGTTCCTTCCAAAACTCTCCAGTTTCTTTACCTCTTTTTTTTTTTTTTTCACTTGAAAGAGGTGGGGGGGGGAAAGGAGAGAAAGCAGGAGGGAGAAAGAAAAGCTCTTAGGCTTAAATCTCCGTATCTCTCTTTTTAGTTTAGTAAAACTTTGCTTTTTTTTTTCTTAATTTCTAAATCGCCTCTGCCTTTCTTTTGCATAACCGTAGGTGAAGTAGTCTTGCACACACATGTAGGAAATAAATAAATAACTGCTTTACGCCCTTCCTCCCATCTTTGCCCTCTTCGCCCTCTTCCAGGAAAACCTTTTCAGCGCTGTCCTTAGCACTGAGGTGTCTCTCTGGACCCCACTTTTCCCGTGAAATTTCCCAGCAGGCTGGAAGCTGAACCCCCTGGTTTTTTCTGGAAACTCTGGAGCTGCTCCCCTATGTGTTGCTTAACGCCCTTTTCGGAGCGGTTGAGTTGCAAAGCGTCGAGGCTGTGAGATTTACAGTGCAAGAAAGAACTTGATAGGAGATCTGGCTGGCTGCTTTGTTTGATTCTCCCTTCAGCAGTCAAATAAGGTGCAAAGAACTGGCAGAACGAGGCGATCCAGAGCCCGCGGGAGCGGGGCGCAGGCGGAGACGGGGCTCCCCGTGCCCAGGGCGGGGAGCAGGCTGGGGGCTTTTTTGAAAGCTTTTTGGGTGGGAAGGTAGGAAAAAGGGGGGATTTATTCCCTGCCATATCCTTTTGCCCCTTTTCCCCTATGCTTCCTGGGAATTTGTGGGTTCCCAGCAGGTTCCCAGCACCAAGGAGGTTTCGCACCCCTCCTGGGAGCCCCAGGTGAGCAGGGCCGCTGGAGGCTGCCCAAGCGGGCGCTCGGCATGTCAGATCAGTGCCTCGCCGAGTCCTGCCCTATTTATTTATTTGCTTAACCCCCCTACGCTCACAGCCCGGGCTGGATTCCCGCTTGTGCTGCTCTCACACCGATGGCTTCTCCCTGCTGCCTCCTGGGCAGCCCCCACCTTCCAGTGCCCTTGGGCTGGGTCCTGTGTCCGTGGGTCAGGATGACTGTGGGGCAGCTGGGGAAGGAGGTCTGGGCAGAGCAGGCCACTGCTGACAGTTTCCTTGGCAGAAATTCTCCTTAGAGCTTGTGCCAAGTGCCAGTGTTGGATGCTCACGGGTCCTCTCCCAGCTGAGACCCTGATCTCCTGGTCACCCACACCTGTGACTCCCAGTGCAGGCTGTGCTTTCTTGCAAGTCCTTTTGTACTTCCAAAATCTGGCCCTGGGTGTTTTTGTCCCAGGTGTGTCAGGCTCAGGTTTGCTTTGGCTTTCCCTCTTCATTTCTAGCTTGTAATGCACTCCTGCCTCCATAAAAATTTGGAGTTTTCTGCTCTTGGTCCATCCAACCAGCACAGTGGATTCCAGATAGGGATCCAACCGTGTAGAGGTGTATCAGAGTAGTCAATAACTCTCTTTTGTCTCAGCAGCAAGGAGATGATGGCAGCATTAAGCCAAAATTGAGATGGGGGGCTTAGAGGCTGCTAAAATACCCCCCCAGTGCTGTGAACAGAGAGCCCATCCTGGGGAAGGTGGAGGCGAGGGAGGAACGCGCCTGTGCGGGATGTTGTCAGGGCAGAGAAGAAGGGAGGGATTCAAACGTAAACCTGGAAATATTTTGGCTTCCCTGTTTTGTTGCAAGCTTGGAGCTGGTCTTGTACATGGAACAGGGAGTTCTTTGCCATTGCCAGCAAGGCACGTTGCGAGGCTGGAAGGAGGCGCTTTGTTTTTAATGTAGATGGGGTGGATAGGTTGCTTTTTTCCACAGAAAATCATGAAATTCCTGGTTCTTGGTTACTGGGAACAAGGCGATATAAAGAGCGACTTTGGGTTTATCATGGGAACAGCTGAGGTTTCTTTCTCTGTGGCCTGGACAGCTGTGCCGAGTCGGATGAGCACATGAAAGTGCTCACAGGGCTGGGCAACCATAAAAACTTCCTGACCTGGGGGCTCTTCTCGGGCTCTGCACTGACCTGCTGTCCCTGGAGAGCCAGGCTGCGGCCCCAGTGACAATGAGTTTTGTGGTCTCTCTTCTGGCTCCCCGATGGGCACATCCCATAAAGCATCCGTAGGCGCTGGCAGGGCAGTGTGTGGCCCAAGCCAGCCCCTCCTCAGCCCGTCAGTCCTTCAGGGGATCCCACAGCCAAGCTCTACTGCTTCCAAGGGATAAGCATTGGTGAAACAGCAAAAAAGGTCAAAGATGAGGGCTTTTGATCCATCTGGATGAGTTTGATTTGGTTTGGTTTGATTTGCTTTTCCTTTTGGAGCAGACACCAAACTTAGAGTAAGAAGGAGTGTAGGAACCCAGGACTAAAAGACCCTCAGGGTCCCAGGTGGTTTGAAGGGGGCTGGGGTGAGCTCAGGGCTGCTGGAATGCAGGAGTGATGTGTGCTGGGGTGATGAGGAAGGGGTTTTGGGGAGGTTGGGGGTTGCTTGGAGATGCATCTGTGGTGGGGCAGGTGAGGGGGTGTCCTGGCCTCTTTCTGACTGTCCTGGCAAATGCCATCCTGATGCCACAGATCAGGAGTGAGCTGTGCAGGCAGGGTCCTGCCTGACCATGCACAGCATCCAGAGTGCACTTGTTAGAGGAGAGCTCCTAAATGCCTTTAAAAAGCTCTGTAGCCTGCACTTGGCAGCTACTGGGATGAAAAGAAGAGGATATTTATTCCCTTGTCTGTGAGCTCTCAAAATAACAGTGCGTTCGATTGTAGCCTCAAGATTGCTTTGCACTCAAGTGCAGCCTGGCTGAGTAAATCACTGCTCCACCAGCTGAAATTCCTGCAGCAAGGGGGAGAATTGAATTATAGCCAACTGCAAAACCAGATGCCATCCCCTTGATGAAGTCATCGGACTCTCACTGCAGAGAACAAGCTGGCTCCGACACACACACACACACAGCCCTGGTAGGCGCAGACTGAGCCGCTCTGTCTGACGGCCTGGCCGTGGTGTATGGGGTGGCCAGGGTCTCATGTCCCCACAGCTGCAGAGACAGCAGGTCCTTCAGAAGGGTGGCGAGTCCCACTTTGCACTGCGTGAGCATCCAGAAGTGTTTGGCCATTCAGTTCCCAGCAAGCAGAGCTGTCCCTGACGTACAGGTTTTATGGGTCAGGCAGAGAGCAAGCTTCACTTGAGGCCAAAGAATTTTCTCCTCCCTTGGTTTCCTCTCCTTCCTGGAAAGCTGTTGACTTTGGTCCCCAAAGCTGTAGTAATGATCTATGGCATTTTGGGTCTTGGACAAGCTACCTTTTTCTCTTGCTGTGTGACACACTCCAGCTGGCCCTCTCTGAGATGACAAGGGCATGTGGCAGGACATGACTCCCAGCCCAAGGTGATGAGAAAGCATCACTGTGCTGGCATAGGAGTGGGGGAGCAGTGGGACTGAGGGAGTGGGTTGCTGTTAGAAAGTTACTTTTTCCTCTCAAAATTAAAACTTGAGTCCAGGAGAGGCAGCATTTAAAAATAAATAAACCTCTGAAGGTCTGTGGCTGTGAAGGATGAACAGATACTGTGGCTTCCATGGGGTATGAGCGATGGGGAGGGAGTCTGGTGCTGAGTGGGAGCCCAGCCTGCAGGAAAGGATCTACAAGGTCCCCTGCATCCCCAAGTGGGGCTCCAGCATCAGTCAGGTGTCGTGATGGGCTTGCGGGGCTGCTGCCTTCCAGCCGGGCAGCTGCCACCCCACACCCTGCGCAAGCCAACGCCTCCGATTGAGATGCCGCAATTTTTTGGCAGACATCTAATTGTATAAATTTGCCTCATCCAGATTTATGTGCTCCGGGCTTTTCTCCATCTCCTCGTTTTGTATCTCATTTACCTCTGCGTTTGAAGGGTTGAAATTTCACAAGAGCACAGCGGGGATGATTATTCCTAGAGGGAATCCACACCTGTGAGCAGAAAGCGTTTCCCTGCCAGCCCTGCCGCGGCCCGGGCGAGGGGGAGGAGGGTGAGAGACCCGCTGCCACACCTGGGGGGCCCCCGGGCACTGGTGGGTGGCAGCGCTGCCTTCAAAGGCACCCTGGGAAAACAGCTTTGGCGTGGGGAGAGTGATGTCTGCTGGCAACCTGAAACACTCAGCAGTGGGGGTGGCTGGCAGAGGTGACTTTATCCGGGCACCGCTGCTCCAGAGGGATGGAGACATGGGTGATGGTGGCTGAGGAAGAAGGCAAGGGTGATGCTTCATGCAGGGGATGAGAGTGCAAATTCATGTCTCTTCCCACGGGGCTCATCTCAGGTGAAAGCCTTCACATCCTTCAGTGTCCTCATCTCTAAAACTGGACCATTTGCCTGAGGGGATTTACCAGCTCTTGGGAACTGTTGGTGAAAGTGTCTGGGTGCACTCCCAACAGGGAAAGTCAGGTGTGCAGCTCCAGAGCGGCTTCCCAGCCCGGAGCACACTGTGCTGGAGAGGCAGCTTTGTCAGTGCCCTTCTGCACATGAAGAGTCAGAGGAGATCACTGCCCTATTGCTTCCCTCCCTCCTCGTCCTCCATCCACCAGCTCTTGAAGGAGCAAAACCTGCATCTTCTGAACCACCCACTGGCACCACTTCCTCTGAGCAGGCAAAAGCTCCACAGCTGCAGCAAAGGCAGTGCTGAGGCCCTAATCCCAGGAGAAAGATTCAAGAACAAAGTCTGTGACTCCACTGCTGCGTTTTCTGTCGCGCTGGTTCCCCCTCTCAGCCCATCGTGCCTCCTGAACTCCCCAAGGTTTGCTGGTAGCTCTCAGAGCAGCACAGCCCTGGCTGGCAGATCCATGGCTGGTGCCCTCTCCGATGGTGCCTGCTCGCCCTGCTCCCTGCACAGGGATGCCGAGGTGAGCCTGGAGGAGCGGTGCTGGCTGGGGGCTGGGGAGAGCTGCCTTGGCTGGCGCGGAGCATGCCGGGTCAGCCGTAAACCGAGTCTGGAGCCAAAAGAGCTGACTAAGTGACAGGAGCGATCAAGGGCTCCTTCGGCAGCGTGCAGCAGTTTGTGCTGTAGCCGGTGAAGACACTGACTCTGCTGGTTTCCTGCCTGTACTTGCCCCGTGTCTCTGCGACGCCTGCAGAGGAGAGATGGGGGGCCATGAACTCGGCGCTGAGGACAGAAAGGAGTTGGCCGTGGCAGGTCCTCCGGATGCTTTAGCGACTGACACAGGCTGAAACGAGAAAACTTCTGCGTCCCTCTTCTGACTTCAAGGAACTGGTTTCTCCTTCCCCCGGCATCCTCTTGAGCAGGACGAGGACTGGGTTAAACAAAGCTGCATGGTTTGAGATGTGTTCTGGGGTACATCTAGAGTCACTTTATCGTCCACAAGTAGGGCCTTTGCCTGGATTTAATGCATCTGCTACTTTTGCCGGTGGAAATGAGCACGTAAACTCGGCCCCAGCATGGAAGGTGGCCCCTCCAAGACAACCTCCCCACGCACACCCTTGCAAAATATGAGCCCCGGCTCTTTAAGAGAGTCAGGTTTATTTTTCTCCTTCAGTTCCCTCCTCCCGGTCCTCCCCCCACTTCAGTGCAACTGAAACCTGATCTAATCCCTTTGCACATGGGTAATTTATTGGTCTATTGGGCTTTTCTTGATGGCAAATTGCATTGTCTTTCTTCCTGGGTTGAGGCTTTGGAGCAGTTTGCTGCATTCCTGCAGCTCTTTTCTCAGGGCTGATCTTTCACACCCCCTCTGAGCACAGTCAAATCAGTTTTATTGGGCCTCTTTGTTATGCAAACAAGGCAATAATAACCAGGCTATTATTCTGCAAGATTGTGCTTGATTAACAGTTCAAAGGAGGTCGCTGGAAGAGCCCGGCGCTGCCTTCCCGCACAAATCCTTTCACCAGGCTTGGGTCAGGTGGCCCTTGGGTCTTGCTCGCCCCACGGTGCCCCGTGGGGCTGCGGGAGAGCTGTCCCTGCCCGTGACATCCCATCCATCAGGGCTGCACCAAACCGCTCCTTTCTCTCCCTTCTGTGACAAGGCGCTGGCTGATCCGTGTCGTAAAACAGAATCACAGAATGATTTGGGTTGGAAGGGGCCTTTAAAGGTCACCCCGTCCAACCCCCGTTCCATGGGCAGGGACCTCTTGAATGTCTCTGGAGATGGGGCACCCACCACGTCTCTGGGCAGCCCATGCCAGTGTTTCAGCACCCTAATGGTAAAAAATTTCCTTCTTTATATCTAATCTCATGACCCTCATGGGCATTGAGATGTGGGTCCAGCATGGCCACCATGTGGGATGGCTCATGGGGACACCCTCTGGGACAGGGACAGCACATGGGGCTGGATGCAAAGCACGGTATTCATTCCCTCAGTTTTTGCTTGTAACTCCTGAAACCTTGCTGGAAGCTATCCCTTGTGCCGTGTTTTTAAGGAGCAATGTGATTCTTTTTTTTCTTTTTTTCTTTTTTTTTAACTCTTTTGGTGTCATTTTCATGCTGGTGGTGACTGCTGTCCGCCTGTGAGAAGAGCAGCCCACATCTCCTTGAAGCTGGCAGATGTTGCTGGTATTTAGCACCTTGGAGAATCGTGCCTTTCCTATTGAGGTGTCAGCATAAATATGTTTATTTAGATTACTTAAATAAATATGTGTTTAGGAGCCTAAGTCTGGGTGCTCAGATCTGAGGCCAGAGGTAATTAGGTTTTACTGTGTTCTCCAAAAAGGCCCTTTACTGCATGTGTGAGGCTTGCACATCTACACTTCAATCCATGTATTTGGAAAAACGCGGGATGATGTATTTGCATCACATGTGGGTGATGAAATACTTTCCAGCCCGTTAGGAACCAAGAGGATATTAAAAAACATTGCTTAGCAGTGAGCACTTTAAAATTAACAGGTCTGGTGAACGTGCATTCAAGAGTCTTAAAAGAATTGGCTTTTGCTTACAGAAATTAATTTCCCGTAATTCTCTTTGTTACAGGAATTACAGGGGAATAGATTAAATGTTGATTTTGTGCTAGTTTTCTGAAAGAGCGTGATTTGGGTAAATGAAATCCAGGTTACTTGACACCAGGTGAAGGGAGAATAGGGGGGCACTGATAATTAAATACTGTTAAAGTTAGGTGCATGCATATGTTTGAACATTTAATTTGACATCAGATAATGCAATGTACTGATGACGAGGGCAGAGCAGTGGGACTGGGGGTCGTGTGATACCCCAGAACCCTGAGTGTGTGTTTGGTGGTCCATGGGATGCTCGTTGAATGGAGGACCAAGGTTTTCCGAACCAGGAGCTCAGGAAAAGGTCACATCTCGTTGCCCTGCTCAATGCGATGTCCCGGCGAGGTGAAAGGGGTGACCTCGGGAGAGTTGTGAGCGTGTCCCTTATCCCCGTTGCCTGTCGGGGTGGTAGGCTGTGCAGGAAACAAGGCTGCTGGAGGGAGATCTGATGGTGGGGCTGGGCAAACACCTTCCAGCGAGGACTTAAAAGTGCAAACCGTTTAGCTTATCTGGAGGATTGACAAGGGACTTGATTGCAGTGTGTAAATATCTTTGTGGGAAACACACTCGCTACTAACGGACCTTTTACTGCTTTGGAGAAAATCGCTGGTTCTTTTTATGTCCTTACAATGAAGTCAGATAAAATCCACTTAGAACCAAGACCCGTGTTTTGTAAAGGTGATAAACTCGGCGAAACAGCCCTCCGAGGAACGGGGTGGCTTTTCAGTCCTCACAGACCTCAGGAGTCCTCACGGGAAGTGTCTGTGAGCAGACGGGGGATGTGAGGGGGGCTGTCCTAGTCCAGGTGGTTTTCTGATTTTTTCTGGCTTTAACTTTCCAAAACTGTTGGTTTCAATGTAACAAAGGAGATTTTGTTCCCTGGTTTGAGTGGCACCAAGGCCTTGAAAGAAGAAGATCATGGGGAGGTTGGGAGGTGACTTGGAGGGGCTGAAGTCACCTCTCTATGAGATGAGGGCTGCTTTGCCCGTGGACAAGAAATCACCCAGACCTGGGGATGTCTCACAGATCCCAGGAGAGCCTTGCTGGGTTCCTGCTTGAGAGGGATTTGTTTCCATGCTAAGTCATCTGTGGTTGAAAAACAGAACCATTGTGAGTCGATGGAAAATAGATTATGCGAAATTGAATAAACATCGTTTCTTGGCCAGGGTACAAATGAGCCTGCACCACTGTGCCAAAGCTGCTGCCAGAGGGGACGAGGGTCGTGTTTGCTCTCCTCCACAGCCTTTGCCAGCTGTGGTCCCTCCCCAGCAGCATGAGGGATTTGCCGTGAGGGTGGCTGGGGAAATGTCCATGGGAAAGGCCAGGCGTGAGCGGCCGGGGAGGGCCCCGCTCACACACCGCCCAGCGCCGGGGCACCTGGATTTGGAGAGCTGGCCTTATATGGGGCCCTGAGCGAAACAGCGAGAAGGGGACGGGTGCCAAAAGTGGAGCGATAACATCTTAGAGCAGAACGCTCCCCCTTCAGGCGCAAGGAGGAAGGAGATAGGCTTCCCTGCCCTCCGTTTGGTTGGGATTTTTTAATTCAGTACCTTATAAAGTCATGTGTGACCCCGGGCAGAGCAGCAGTGAGGGATGCTCGGCACCAGGATGTGTCCAGCACTGGGTTTTTGGGGGCTGTTTAGTAGGGCCCACTCTGTCCCTAGGCAGCTTCAGTTGCCTACATCTCCTCATCCAAGTGAGTGAAGCAAGTCCTTAAAGAGCAAGAGGCTGTGGGTTTATTCCTACTGAAAAAATCCTCTCTTTGCAGCGTCTGAAGGGCTGGAGTGGCCAAAGTGCTGCAGCCAGGACTCTGCAAGCTGCTTGCTGGATGGGATGCTTTGTGTGGTGCATCCTGATGCCTTACTGAGCTGTGGGGTGTGTGGTTCCTGCGTGTCCAGGGATGTGTCCTCCAGCTTCTCCTGGGGCTGTGAGGGCAGGTCGGGCTGCAGTGACAGCACCTTCTGCCACACGCAACCCCAAGGCATCCTCAAGCTGTACATTAGCATAACTACTAGGAGAGCAATGACTTTAATTGCCTGATGCCACAAGGGTTTGGGATAAGTAGTGGCACTGGTCACACTCCTGTGTGCTGTTTTGACTCCTGGTTTCCATTATGACAGTCCTGGTGAAAAATCACACTCCTGGGATGAACAAGAGAGGGATATGAAATAATAAATATATTTAAATTTGACCCATGCATACAGAAGACTTAGCAGAAACATGAGCCTGTGTCCCAGGTCCGAACCTTGCTGTTGAGTCACCTCTGGTCAATGATGAGTTAAAAGCTTTCCACAGAGCTTCTTGCAGGTTTAAGTGGGATGCTGCCAAGACCAAACAGCTCCTGGGTTCTTGGTGCTGTTGCTAGCATCTGAGTTTATTAAACATGAATTTTAAAACTGTGAGGAACCTGTCACCATTTCCTATTTGCACTTCACTCTTCTTGGAAACAGAGAGGAGACAGGCTTGTTTCTCACAGCCGAACGGCTCGGTGTTTTATAGTCTCAGTCTTCCTTTCTGATTTTCCAGCACCAACTCTGTTTAGGTTTCCAGCACTGTGATGTTTAAAACTCAAGCATACTGTTTTCCCTGAAACAATACTGGGTTTTGTAACTTTCTTTCTAAACAAATCTGAGATGCTTTTGGCACAGATGCCCTGCCAGGCTCCTTCTAAACAAGCCCCGAGACAGGAATATATGGGTATGCCTGCAAAAGGCACCATGAAAGCATCTGGAAATGGTGGGGCTTGTCTTCTCCTCCTCCTGCTGCCTTTTGTGCGTGAACCCATCATGTTTCCAAGTGCTCTGAGGGGGTCGATTAAGAGGAGAGGAAGGAAAATGCCATGAATTTTAAGTAGTGTGAGCCTGGGTTCACCCAGCAAGACTCCAAATTGGCAGGGGCAGAGCAGTGTCTGCGACATTCGGCGATGGCCATGTGCTTTTTGCACAGCTGCTTTCAAGTCTGCTCCAGGGAAGCCACACCGCCCCAGGGAGCAGACGTTGTGTGTGGGGGGAAAAAACAGGATCTGAATTTTCTTTGCCTTCCTCCGCCTTGCCAGGAAGCACCAGGGCTGCGGCTGAGCCCGGCAAAGGCCCTGCAGCCTCTGGCTTTGCCTCTGCCTGGGCAACACAGGGCGGGTGGGAAGGGGAGGCGGGGGCTTGCTGGCATCCCCACACCTGCTGTGCCGGTTTTTCTCCTCCACCTCTTGTTCTCTCTCAGCGGGCCGTGGTGGGGAACGGGCTCCCAGGGCTGGGCAGAGCCACACAGACGTCAAGAAAGAGATTTTTTTGGCTCCCACTTCTTCCCGGAGGCACGGGGACAGGGACAAGTGCTGCACCCGTGGCTGTGGCAGCGCTAGGGATGGTGGATGGCCTCTGGGTGTGCTGCAGGGTGGGTCATGGCACTGGTCCTGTTCTAACCTGGGCACAGTGGTTGTGCCAGTGCTTGGTTTCCCCAAGCCTGTAAAGGAGGAAAAGGAAGAGAACAAGCAGAGTTTTGTGCTGGTAGAGCTCAGTCTGGACACAGCACCCAGTAACTCATGCAGCACAGGGCTTAGAATGTCAAACCCTAAAGAGGCATTAAAACCCCTATTGCATTTCCCCCCGCATTAATGGTGCTCTCTTATCACTGCTTATGAATATGTCCCATTCTTCCACACCATGGTTTCCCCCCATGATCATTCGTCTAAAGGCTGGATGCTCTTTCGCTTTTGGGCTTAAATTGGGGCAGATCCTGTTGGTTTCCTTGGCTTTGATGCATGAGAGTTGGGTCATGTGAGAGGGTCACGTCTGGCGAGCGAGGCCCCGTCACGCGGCCGGGCCGGTGTCATGAGTTTGGGCCGCGGGAGGAGGACGCGGCCTCTGGGTGGGGGTAGAGTTGGGCATCCCACACTTGGGCAAGCCGGCACTGACCCCCTTGTGCTCTCCCCGCTCTCCCGCAGTGACATCTCCATGCAAGATCCTCAAGTGCAACTCTGAGTTCTGGGCGGCCACGTCGGGCTCGCACCACCTGGGCGCGGAGGAGGCGCCGGAGTTCTGCACGGCGCTGCGGGCCTACGCGCACTGCACCCGCCGCACCGCGCGCACCTGCAGGGGCGACCTGGCCTACCACTCGGCCGTGCATGGCATAGACGATCTCATGGTGCAGCACAACTGCTCCAAGGATGGCCCCACGTCCCAGCCCCGCCTCCGGACATTGCCCCCCGGGGACAGCCAGGAGCGCTCCGACAGCCCCGAGATCTGCCACTACGAGAAGAGCTTTCACAAGCACTCGGCCGCCCCCAACTACACCCACTGCGGGCTCTTTGGGGACCCCCACCTCAGGACTTTCACGGACACTTTCCAGACCTGCAAGGTGCAGGGCGCTTGGCCGCTCATAGACAATAACTACCTGAACGTGCAGGTCACCAACACGCCGGTGCTGCCTGGCTCCTCGGCCACCGCCACCAGCAAGGTGAGCCTTGGGCACGTCCCCCTGGACAGAGGTGGGCAAGGGCAGAGAGGCTTCAGAGCAGCTTTTCTTTCCTCCATGTCTTCCCGCATTTGCACAACTCCTTGGGGAGGGTAAGATGGAGCGTGAGCTCCTCTGAATGTGAATAAATATCAGATATGCATCCTTCTTTTGTCCACAGCCTTCACTGAAATGGCCTGTGGTTTCTTGTTGAGCACATCCAGCCCCATCACGGTGAGCGGGCTGAGGTGCTGCATCTCAGGGGGCCTTCATGGCCAAGACAGGCATTGCAAATTAGGAGGGCTCCCACCTTGGGACTCCAGATTGCTGTGAACAGCCGGATCAGGAATGATGCTGTTACCTTTTGAGGGAACCCCAAGGCCCAAGCAAACTCAGGACTGCCCTCCAGGGAGGCTCCAGCTTGCAGGAAAAAGCCTGGAGGGAGCTGAGCTCCTCACACTGCCCTCCCCTCTACCCAGGATTGTAATTGTCTCTGTGGTTTGCAGCCAAGTCAAGACATTTTGTGGGGAACGGTCTGTTCTGGAGGTGCTTTGACAGACTAAATAAACATCCCGAAGGTACAAGGCAAACACAGAAAGCCCAAGTGAAAATGTACTGCTGTGACACACAAGTCCTGCTGTGTCACAGCCTCAGCTTCAGGAGGGACCTGGAGCTGAGGAACTGGTGTGCTGCCCCTGGTGCACAAGCTCTAAAGCTAACAGGGTGCTTTTTGTGCCAGAAGAAAAGGGAGGCTCAGCAGGAGGCATCTGCTTGCTTTTGGAAAATGTCCTGTCCCACAGTGTCTGGGAGTTCTGCTTCTCCCTGTATGAAGGGAGAGGAGAGAAGCACGTGTAGGATAGGGGCTGCTTCTCTGCTCTAGATGTCACCCCTTTATCCTGAGCTGGAACTGGCAGTGAGGTTCTGACCTGGCCCTCATAAACCCTCTAAAAGATACTTAGTGATGCTCTGAAGTCCTTACCCACTAAAAGACATCAAAACCTGCTGAAGCCTGCGAGGAAGTCTGACTTGAGGAAAGGGGTCCTTAAGGATCTCAGGACCTGCTGGGATTGCAGGATCACCATCTTAATTGAGCCTTTTCTCTCCTTATCTGCCTCACGGGCTTGTGGTGAGGAGGGATTAGTCATGAGATCTGCAGCATGAGCTGTGGGAAGCACTGCTGTGGGCACTGTGCTGCTGCAAAGGATGGGAGCGCTTGATCCTTGGGGCTCTTTGTGTTCTCTGCTCTCTTCTCCAGCCCTACCCCACTCTGGCCAGGTCTCAGTCTCCCCCTTCATGGGGGGCCACGTGGTGGGAGGTCCCCTTTGCCACTTCTCCCTCACGGGCAGAAAGGTACAAGAGCGACTCTGAAAGAGGAAATATAGTTTGTGCTGTTTGCACATGCAAATTCTACTCATTTTCCTCCCCAAGTCTTCCCTCCAAAAGCCAGGTCAGCAAGGGAAGAGCAAGCATTGTGAGGTCCTTCCTCTGGCAAGGGGCCTGTGTTTGAGCCCAGCCAGGGGCGAGAAGGCGTGTTGGGCTCTGTTTGTATCATAGAATCACAGAATCATTAAGATTGGAAAAGACCTCTTAAGGTCATCGAGTCCAACCATTAACCCAGCACTGCCAAGGCCACCACAAGGTCACCCCTAGAAGGGCCACCCCACTGGAACAGGCTGAACACGTGTGTGCCTGTGGGGCTGAGATGGAGCAGGACATGTTTCAGGGCCCATGGGAGAAATCCCTGTTGGTCTGCAGTTGGTTAGGCAAACAAATTGGTCCAGCCCTTGGGATGTAAATGTCATGGGAGTCAGAGGAGAAGCTCCACTGCCTCCAAGGGAGTCAGGGCTCATCCGCATTGCCATCTGCCAGCCCTGGAGGCAAGGCAGTGCAGCGTGCACGGGCATGCTGCCACAGGCCTGTGAGCAGGGATACTCCACCCAGCTCCAGCTGCAAGGAAGCTCCTGTGTTGGGCCTGGAGATAACAGGCAGATCCAGGTGGTGCATTCAGTCAAGCCTCTGGGTCTTGGATCCGTACACAGTGTCCTCAGCCTTTTGCTGGAGCAGGATGACCGTGTCTGGGTGGCTAAAAGTCAGGGCCATTTCTTAGGATGAAGGACCTGCCCATGAGCTGAAGGTCACGCTCTTGTCCGGATTGAGCATCCAGCCCTTCCACCTCCCACCCCACTGCTGGTGGTGGCTGTGTGCTCTCAGGTGGTCATCACTGGCTGTAACCATGCTCCTTTCCTCCCCCCCAGCTCACCATCATCTTCAAGAGCTTCCAGGAGTGTGTGGATCAGAAAGTGTACCAGGCAGAGATGGACGAGCTCCCCGCTGCCTTTGTCGACGGCTCCAAGAACGGAGGGGACAAGCACGGAGCCAACAGCCTGAAGATCACAGAGAAGGTGTCGGGCCAGCACATCGAGATCCAGGCCAAGTACATCGGCACCACCATCGTGGTGAGGCAGGTGGGGCGGTACCTCACCTTCGCCGTGCGCATGCCGGAGGAGGTGGTCAACGCCGTGGAGGACCGGGACAGTCAGGGCCTCTACCTGTGCCTCCGTGGTTGTCCACTCAACCAACAGATTGACTTCCAGACCATCCGCTCGGCTCAGGCCACGGAGGGTCGTGCCCGTAGGAAGGGGCCCAGCCTGCCGGCCCCGCCCGAGGCCTTCACCTACGAAACGGCCACGGCCAAGTGCAGGGAAAAGCTGCCCGTGGAGGACCTCTACTTCCAGTCCTGTGTCTTTGACCTCCTCACCACGGGGGATGTCAACTTCATGCTGGCTGCTTACTATGCCTTTGAGGACGTGAAGATGCTTCACTCCAACAAAGACAAGCTGCACCTCTATGAAAGGACACGGGACCTGACCCCGGGCAACACGGCTCCCACGGGAACACATCCCACCCTCTGGGTAGCACTGCTGTGTTTGTGTTGGTTGTGCTTGTTATAGAGGTTTGCTCCTTCACACCTTGGAGAGAAGGGAAAGGGGAGCAGGAGGCAACCAGGGATGAGATGCAGGTGCTGGAAAACAAGAGGTTGGACATCAGAGCCACATGGGTTGTCCTCAGACCTCAGTCTCTCTCTTGGTGCAAGTCCTCCACCTTCCCAGCTCTTGCCTGGGAGGAAGGTGCTGCCAGTGGGACCAGTCAGGAGTTTTTGCTGGACTGTACCTTGTCTGGACCTTCCTCACCTCCCTCTCCTCCTGCTCCCAGCCGAGTGGGTGCTGGGGAACCCTTGTAGCTACTCTCCTCGTAGCGCTCCCCCAGCCCCAACGACACACGTGGTGACTGTGACGCTGGCGTGTGTGAACATGGCTTTGTCTTCGGAGAGCAGAGCCCACGAGGAGGGCACAGAGCAGTAAGACAGAACCAAGCCTGGCCAGCACAGCGGGGCAGGATGTCCTGCTCACCGGGGCTGGGCTCTGCTTTTCGGCACGTCCTGCTCTGCCCACAGCCCTGTTGGTGCAGAAAGTGGTGCAAGGGGCCGAAATGGTGGGCAGTGATCCCACACTTGCTTGGCTGCTGGTGCCAGGCACTTTCTGGGTGGAAGGAGGACACGTTCCTCAAGCCTTGGCCTGCATTTTTAGTGGTTCGAAGGCGTCCCCTATTTTAGCCAGTTCACCTGGCTGATTCACTCAGTACTTTTATTCCTGTCTCCCTTGTCTCTGCCTGGACCCACTGTGGACTCTTGATGGCAACGGGAGAAACCTGGCCAGTATTCAAGTGGTTTCTGCAACTTCTGCCCAGCATTGGATGAGTTCCTCACAAAATTCACTCTCTGGTCCCCTAAAACTGGCAGCAGGGTGGCTGCTCAGTGAGAGACCCGACCTGCACCTCCCTCCAGCCCCTCCCTGCCCATGGCTCGGCCTGGCCTGGTCCAGCCCTGGGATGGAGCAGGAGCATGGTGCTCTTTTTTTTGCTGCTAGGTCTCTGCTCTGCTCCCCATCCTGGGGCCGCGACTTGCAACCCCATTGCAGACCAGTTGCACCTTAAGCCCTTTTGGGCTTGAATCAGAAATGGGGCAATGTCAGAAATTCAGCCAGGAGACGGGATGCAGCAGAGGACNGCCGCCAGGGGCCCCCCCCCCCCAGCTGCCTCCAGATGTCTGTTCCCTGCCTTGAAACCATCAATAATCTCCTTCCCCCATCACGTAGTGCTGCCCATCTCCTCCACTCCGTGTTCCTCTGTGGTTCACCCCATCGCTCACTGAACAAACAAGACCACCTTTGGTCTGCGCCTTCAAGACCTCCTGGTGGGTTTCCCCCACCTTTCCTCAGGGGGAAGTTCCCAGAAACAAGCCCCAAAACGTGTCACAATTGGGGGCACCTCCTGCTCTCAGGGGAGGTCTCTGGGCGTGATGAGACAAGCTAGCACCAAAAGAGGTGGGAACAGGCTTGGTTTGGCAGTCTGAACTGGTGCCAAGAGGCAGCCTGGTGTAAATACTGAACATGACTATTCATTGTGTCCTTACAGCTCTAGAGCTCCATTTGTAAAGCAGCAGAGAAATGCAAACTTGTGTCAATGGATGTAATTTATATTGTCTCTTTAATATATAGAGCCCTGGCATTGATCTCGTGTGACTGTACAGATGAAAAGATGTAATTGGTTTTTAAATGTTTAAGGAAAGAAAAGAAACAAAAAGATGTGTTTACTACTTTGCTCCTTGCTTTGTTTGCTGATGCCCCAGATACTCTGTTTAGGGATATTTTGAAATAAGGATATCACAGTTTGGAGGTGCTGAGGGGAGCAGCCACTGGACCACAGCACTGGACAGTTTCATTTCCCAGTGCACTAATGCTCAGCCAGGCTGATTTGGACTTCCTGTTTCCTTTGTTCTAGAGAAAACAAATTTTTATCTTCCCTGGAAATTCAAAACACACCTTTTAAAGGCCAAAATCTGTCTCTGGGCAAAGAGGAGGTTTACCCCACAGCTAAATGCAGCTGTGCGCAGCCTCCCTCTGAGCACACAGTGCTGCTTGAAAGCTGCCTGAGCTGGCCCAGCCACAGTGTGCCAACAGGTCAATAATTCCTTTAAGACCTCCCTTTCCTATAAAACAATCACCCCACTGCACGACAAGCTGTGGTTTAGGGGTGGTTTCCATCCAAGGAAGGTCTGGTTACAGTGTGGCTCATTCCTTCTGTCCAGGTGGGTGCTCCAGTGGTGGCCGATGGCATGAGGTGGTTGGGGTATCCCTATTTTAGAAGCAAACAGTGAAGCACTTTATTTTGGTTGTGTTTGACCCAGTTCTGGTTAAAGGTGAAGTGTGGCCAAGAAGGACCCGATACTTGGAAACAAACAAAACAAACCATAGGCAAAGGGGGAGCATTCTGAAAAGGCCCCCCCACCTCCTCCCTGCGCTGAGACCCACGGGAGTGTCACCGCGTGTAAATACTGTAAATTATTTATTGAGAGAAACGCAAGTAAAGTTTGAGGGGTTTTTTGACAATAAATGAGTGGGTCTCGGTTTGTTCCACGTGTGTGTTGGCCTGGTGCTGTTCCCCACTCAGGATGCAAGTGCTGCCCCATTTCTGCACTCACTCCAGTGCAGCTTTCTTCCACCTGAAGGACCTTCTGAGAGCTCATTTCTGTCCTGAATTCTCCTGAGAATTTCACTCTGGAGTTCGATTTATCTACAGCCAAGTGAGAAAATTAAAAGGGTTGGGGGGGAAATATAGATAATAAACCATTAGAGCCTTGACTCGCTGGGAAAGGAGGTGTGCAGCAGTGGAGTCCGAGTGGGTACCATCACCCTTCCCCTGCTCACCCCAGCCGATTGGGTTGTACATCCCAGTAATGATAATTCCTCCTTTCCATAATCTCCCTTTTGTTGGGCAGCTCTCCTGTCTGTCACAGCTGGGTTTGTTGCTGCCCTCTAATGAGGAAAAACAAAATTGCATTTTTTTTTCTGTTAAATTTTCCATTTATGAAATCTGAAGGGACTCCTTGTCAGAGCAGCTGGGGACAGGGAGATGCTGAGGGTGGGTGGGACACCAGCACCAATTCAAAACACATATTTTTTGGGCAAATCCATGCAATGATGCCCAGCACCAGAGATGGGACACCTGACCTTCCCCTCTGTAAGAGCCCGGAGAACTGGTAGTGTTTGGAAAGAGCCAAATCCACTCCATCTGCCACTCCTTGCACCACAAGCCCGTGTACAAAGTGCCCAGAGTGCAGGGGCCAGGGGTCTCCCTCCCTGACTGTTCTGCCAGGAGGTCACCGATGGTCCCCTGCTCTCCAGCCTGGGACAGGGAGCAGGCAGCACCTGCGTGTTCCAGTGGGACAAAGTGCTGATGTGAGGGCGTGGTGACACCCGAGCCACAAGGATGCCCTGTCCCCATTAACCACACAAGGCATCAAAGCATCCCTAGCAGGTGAGTGGGGAAGGCACAGGCTGTACAGGGGCGTCGGTGGTGGCAGTGGTGGCCCTGTGGCACCTGAGAGAGGTTCAAATTGCTCTCCAGACCATGCCAGTGAGGAGGCAGCCCCAGGGGATCCAGGGTCCCAGCCCATCACTCTGTGATGGACAACAGCTCAAGTGCCACCACCTGGAGCCTGGGGTGGGTTTCCAGCCCCACTTTGGCTGTGCCTGCCCATCCCTGGCCTTTGGCCACTGCCTTGAGCTCTGGGCTTCACATCTGAGTGCTCGGGGTGAGCCAGGACGGGGCGGCCACCGGCTGTCCGGGAGCAGCCACAACTGCAGAATGTTGTTCACCAAAAACCGGCTTTTTGCTGGGAACCGGCTGCCCTCTAGAGGGTCTGCTCCGGTGTAAAGCACAGCCCTGTCCCCTCACTGGGGTGGTGGGTGCGAGGCAGGGCTGGGGGTCCTGCTCCCTGTGCCAGCAAACGGCTTTGCATGGACCATGTTGTTACTAATGATACATTCCTGTGGGAATGAGCAGACCTGCTGGACTCCGACAGGTGGGAAGGGATCATTTCCCCATCAACTTTGAGAAGGCCTTAGGATTTAACTGTTCTCAGTGGTGCTGTGGACATGGGTGGGCAGGGGGATGCTGAGCTGAGCTGTGCTGGCGAGACACCCGGCATCAGGGTGCCCACGTTCTTACCTGCCTGCTTAAATTAAAAAAAAAAAAAAAAATTAAAAAGCCACTGGCCTCAGGTAGATTCACCCTGCTGTGCCCAGGCACGTACACCCAGCCCAGCTCCCTGCAGCCCCTGTGCCTCCCTGCAGCCGAGCCCCTCTCCCTGCTGAGCCCCATGGCTAACAGCCAGTCACTCTTTCCATTAGGAAATCCATTTTTCAGGAGCATATAACTCAGCTGTGAAATTTCACTCTTGGCTGAAACTTGGCTCAGCAGCAGAGAGAGTGGGAAGGGCTGGACCCAGTGGCTACAGGTGTGAAAAGTGCTTTTTACAATGAGCTTTTATAACTTGGGAGAAATGGCTCCAATCCCTGCTCTGTGTCTTGCCGTGTGGGCCTCAGTGGAGGGTAAAGACCAAACCAAAGCAGCCACTGGATGCCATCACATCCCACCTGGGGAGAGGCACATCCTGCCCAGGAGGGGCTGGGGACAGAGAGAACTCACTGGTGCAGCAGGAGCAACATTTCTCCTAGAGAAAGGGGAATTCTCCCCAGAAAAGGTAAAAAGGAAATTTACACATCCTCAGAGATCCGTAAAACATGGAGGTGGGATAAACACATAAACATCAGTATCATCCCTGGTGGATCTGGGTGAGAGAATGTACAGCTCCTTCTGATCAGGTGGAAATTCCCATCTGAAGAGGCTTCCAAGTCTCTATCACCACAGACTGTGAAACTGTGTAAAAACAGCCAAGCAGAACATGCTTATTCCTGCACAGCGAAAATATCCATGGTGGCTTGCCTGTGGCTGGCAGGAAAGGGCCCTGTCATCCCAAAACAGCCCCCAGACCTGCCACGGGACCCCCCAGAGACACCACGCTGGGGCCCTTCTGAAAATCTCAGTAACACTTTTTAATATACAAGAATCAAAAGTACAGCAGTTTTACAATGTAGGAAAATTTCATACATACTATATAAACAACATATTTACATCAGAAATCACTAGGACAGTGGCATTTCTTTCACAAATATAAATTAATATTAATTACTGTTTTTAGTCAACAGGTTTAAAAGTCCGTATTTTTACAGTAAGAGTCCTTCTCTCCCCGGAGGGGAGGCAGAGGTGAGGAGGAAACGGGTGAAAGCAGAATATTTTTGTGTGGATCACAAACCATTCACACAAGGACTTCAGCGCTCGGTTCCGTGTCCATTTTGGTTGGGACCACATCGCCTGTCCCCACAGCAGGTTTTGGTCTGCAGGACTTCCACTGTGTGAACTCATAACTTTACACCATTTCCAAAGAGGTCAGGCTGAAAAACTCTTTTCTTCTTTTAAATAGAACCCCAGCAAGTTACTGCTTTTTCCTACGAAGAGGCTGGAAGGAATCCCACAGCCAGTTCAGAAGGAAGAGCTGTACCAGATGCTGACACAAACACCACAGGGAAGTTTATGGCTGTGGATGTGTCCCCTCTGATCCCACTCACGTCCCCATGATTGTGTCTGGTTATGGTCCCTATGCTGAGGGGACATAAAATGCATGATTATGTGTGTGTGCTCAGGGAAGACTTTCTCCCAAATCTCATTCTCTGATTCTCTCATTCACTAAAGCCAAACCCAGCAAAGACCCACCCACCACGAGTGGACAACATGATGTGACTTCAACATCAGGATAAAGTGACAGTGGGGACAGCTCTCCGGTGGGTATGGGTAAAACTTTTGCAGTTGCACAAGAAGGAAATCCCAACCAACCTCGTGCCTGGAACCTGGGATAAGCAGAACCCCCCACATCTCGACACAGAAAATGCCTCTTGCTGGGATCCAAAGCTTTCCTGCACCAACCCTAACACAGGTTGGCCAGTATTGCCTTTGCTACACGAGTATGGCACAAACTTCCCACCGTGACAGCACCACGTGGTGACAAAAAGAGCAATTCTCTTTGCCCCTTCGAGGTTTCTTCCATTTTCACATTAAAAGCTAATACCTCTGAAAAGAAAGGACCTCTTTGTTGAATACCACCGCCTGCAATCACAGCTTAGTGGGAAACGCCACGGAAACGTGCTCTCTCCACACCTCCCACCCCTCCGAGAGGGACTGTGGAAGACTTGCCTTCACCTCGCCCTGCACAGGTAAACACAAGTGTAACACTTTATCAGGGCAGCAAGTGCCCCTAAGGAAACAAAACTGCCCTGAATTTGGTGGAAATCTTGCAATATAAAAACAAAAAGGGAAAACACTTCCCGTGTGTCCCGTTAGAGCAGCGGGATCGGGAGGAGTGATGGCAGCAGATTTCCAGGGATATACTGCATGGAGGAGTATTAGTGTCAGTTTGCATGTGCCTTCCAAGGCACTGGCTGGAGTCAGGAAGCCAGCCCTGAACACCCATCTGCCCTCAGTCTTTCGGAGAAAGGACATCACAGCTTATTAGGGTCAAATACTGGCATCTTAACAGGAGGCCCAGCTTCTGTGCCCCACCAAAGAGGAGCCTGGAACAGCCTGGTCTTTAATACTGAGCTCTGGGAGGTGATGCAGCCCCAGACACCATGCTCGGGGCAGCCTGGCTCTTAGGAGAGCTTTGTGGTCTCCAGGGAACTCCAGCCTAAACAATAATCATCCCAGGTGCTTCTGGCCAGCAGTATGTGCACAGCCAAACCCTCTCACCACACCAATGTCCAGGCCGGACGCTGGTTTGCATCAAATGCTGTGGTTTGAATACCTGGAGTATTTGCCCTGAAGTCCACTGAACTGGGCTGCACATTCCTCTTTTCCCTCTGCCATGCTGGGCTCCAAGACATTTGCTCCAAGGATTTTTACGGATCAGTCCTGAATTCCTCATTCTCTTTCTGCTCACTGAGGTGCTAAGTCCTCGGGCTCATTTCCAACTTAGACAGACAGAAGGTCTGTAAGCGCAGGTACTTGTAGCAATTCAGAGTCACTGCTGACTGCTGGAAGGTGACCATTCCCTGAACAGTGATCACTCCACTGGATTTCCATTTCACTTTGTTCTACTATCCTTTATCCTTCAGTTACATTAAAGGTTTGTGATCACTGCTTCATGAAGCACAGAGAGAAATTATTTGCCCAAAGACCAGAGACTTTAGTAGCATGAAGATTAGGAGTTCCAGGATCCCCAGAGCCATCTTTTGATCTTGCACCTCCCAGCCAGCATCTGTTAGTTCCTGGACCACCCAAGCTGCCCATGCCAGAAGAGAAGAGTGTTGTTATGAATTCCTGAGCCCTGTCCACTGGGAAATACTGTTCTCACCCCGATTTCTTTCCAACTGGTTAGAGGTGAACTAAGCCTTTGCTAAGGAAGTCAGCCTTTTTTTCCCATATTCCAGCTCCCGCTTACCCCCGGAATCAAGATTTGCCAGTTCCAGCTCTGGAGATGGGAGGAAGATCCCCCCACCTCTTCTGTTGCAGGGGACACAAGAGGAATCAAAGCAGAGCCAGTTTCTTGAAATGGATAAAGACATGGAAATGACAACATGGCCAGGAAAGTGACGGATTGTCACCAGCATGGCTCCAGCTCCTTTGGAGTCATCCTGCAGGGACATCAAGTCCCTCTGTCAACCAAGCTTGACTGCTGAGGGACTTTCCTGTCCCTCCTTGAATATATCCTCCCACTGCCCCATGCTGGTGACACACAAATCCCAGCCCAACCAGTTTATCCCCAACCCCAAAGCAGCATCTGTCACGTAACATCAAGTCAGAGCAGGCACACAGCCTTCTGCACCATCCTAAGCAGCATCAATCTGCCTTCTCCTTCTGAGGAAACACTGGCTGGGGAAAATTCCCTTGGGTCCGTTGGACTGAGGAAAACAAAAACAAAACAATGCGGCTGGTTCCATGATAGAACAGTTCAATGGTAAAAAAGGGGAAAGGAAATGGGAATCTAAACCAGAATCAAGAACTAGGGAAAATCTTCCTCCACCCACTCCCCCAAAATCCTCCTTGACCCAGCCAGATGATAGCAGCATGTTCAGAGTTTCTCGTTGCTGGCTTGGAGAAAGCAGCCACCGTCGCATCAATCCAAGTATTTCAGACGTGCGCTTCCCCCTCTCAGTCACTTTATGCTTTCCGAATGTTCCAGTTATAATCTGGATTGTTTTTCTGTTCCAATGACCTATCCAGAGGTGACCTGTGATCAAGAGGTGACTTGGAATCGTGAGGGGATTTCTGAGAGGGGGGCGAGCGAGGGTCCGACACCGCAGGGTGAGATGGAGGGAGGGGCTGTTTGTAATCTCCCAGTTTGTCTGTGTGGAAGGACCGGTAGTGGTCCGAAGGTCCTTGGCCATGGTATCCCATGGGTGGCCTGTGGTCAGACATCCGCCGGAAATCCTGCTGGTGGTAGTTCTGAGGCCTGAAGTCGTCGGACCGCCGACGTTTGGAATCGTGGTGGTGCCTGTGGAGAGAAAACAAACGGATGGAGATCAGCTCCCCAAGCCCGGCCTCTGCGGTCAGTGATCCTCACACACAAACGCCCCCCAGCCCATCTGAGGCGAGGGGAATCAGTCACCTGTCGTAGTAGTCTCGGTGGCCTCTGTGGTCTCGGTCGCTGTTGTACTGCTCGTAGGGCCTCTTGCGGGAGAGGTTGTTTGGTCTGTAGTTCCCGGAGCTCCGGTGGGGATCCCCCCGCGACCGCCGGTCCCCGTAGTGGTGGTCCTTGTACCAGTGCTGCTCGTACTGGTGGTGCCGCTCCCCGCCCCACATCTGGTTGCTGTTACCACCGTAGTTGAACTTTCGATCCCTTTGCCAGTCTCCTCGGTCTGCCATGAGCAAAGAGCACCTCTGAGTCTCTTTCATGCTTTGGTTTAAGCCCATTTACTTCCCTGAATTCTCCAACAAATTATAACTACTGATGCCCCTTTAACTTTCTCCTCCCTAAACTACGTGGGCTCAATTTTATTCTTCAAATTTCTTTATCATTATTTCTTTATCATCCTCACAAATCTTATTCTGTCCAATTCTTAAATTCTTTTTCTGGCTACATCACGTATCCAAGCCCAGCAGTA
Source organism: Falcunculus frontatus (assembly GCA_013398115.1). Lineage (NCBI taxonomy): Eukaryota > Metazoa > Chordata > Aves > Passeriformes > Falcunculus > Falcunculus frontatus. The sequence continues at coordinate 1,902,937 of VZRV01010997.1, read as the reverse complement.
AGTACAGTGGTAATGTATGTTCTATCCCATCACCTTTAAACCTGACCAGTCACAAGTCCCAGAAGGATTTGTGTTCAGGAGCACTAGGTCAGAAGGGAAGGTTTCTCCTGGCTCACCTGTGTTGCTGAAATGTCTCTTGTTTGGATGGCCATAGTTGTCCCGTGGGTGCCCGTGCATCTGCTGCTGGGTGTGGGAAGGGGGCATGTGGATCTTCTGGGAATGAGGATTGTGAGGCACATGAGACTGGGACATCACGGAATCGCGGCTGGAGCCTGAAGGCTCTGGGCGGAACGGCTTCTTCATGCTGGACATGTCCTCCTTCTTCTTCTGCTCCTGCAAGGTGGAACACAGGGATACAGCTCAGCTGCTCTCCCACCCAAAGATCCGGACTATGTGAGCAACGGCCTTGTCTGCCAGGCTCTGGATTCTCCTGCCTCTTTGAGGACTTGGTGAGCCAACTGTGTGCCCATGAACAGCACAAACGTGGTGGAGGACAGGCACAGTTTGGCAGCTCTGCTTCTACACCTGATCTCTACAGGGCAGCACGCCCAGGCTTTTCACTCTACAGGGCAACTGAACATCATGTGCCACACCAAACAATGCTTTTGCTTGGTCAGAACACCCAGGACAAAGTGACCAGAAATGCCACATGAAAAAGCAGGCAAAGGCAATCAGACTGCTTAGATGTTGAGAAAATCACAGACTGCCAACAACAACAAAGAACACCCACGGTAAGAGGCAGAAAGTATTGACACTTCCAGTGCAGCAACTTTTAAGGACAGAAATCAAAGGGAAAGCACTTCAGCTCTCACCTCCTCTTCCTGTGATCTTTTCTTATGAGCCATCTTGTAGAGTTTGTGTAGTTTTCTGGCATCAAATTCTGTGAATTTTGACACAAATATCCATAGGTTCCTAGAAGGACATGAACATCTTCTGTTAAGTGCTACAGCAGCAGTTCAACTGCCAACCACTTCCAAACCAACATCAAATTCATTCTACCCTCTCTGGAAAACAGTCTCAGCTGTTGATGAGGATGATCAGAAGGGCTGGAACCAAGTTCTTCAAAGTAAAATAAAGAGGTTTGCAGTGGTTTATCTGATCTAGCTTTGAAATCAATTTTAATGAAACCAGGACAACTTGAAGACAAAACCCTTGCCGGGGACTGGTCATGGAAGACCATCCCTGGAAGTGTTCAAGGTTCAGGCTGAACGGAGCTCTGAACAACCTGGTCTAGTGAACTGTGTCCCTGCCCATGGCTGGGAATTGGAACTGGGTGAATTTTAAGGTCCCTTCCAACCCAAACCATTCCATGACTCTGTGATTCTGTAGACTGAGTGGACCAGAAAACACAAGATTTCACAAGTTAAGTAAGAGGCAAATGGCACATCCATCCACAAAAAAACCCAGCAGCCTCTGACTACCATTTCAAAATATCCTAGACCAGCCAAGGAAAACAAAATGATCCCTCACCTTCTCCATAGCTTGATGTGATCCTGGTCAGTGTAGGCTTTAAGGCACTCAGAGATGCGATCACCAATTTTTAGGAGGCAGTTGCGCGTGTGCTCCAGCTGTTCTTGAACTGTCAGTCCCTTATCAGGCTTATCAAGTTGCTTCAGTGCTTTTTTGACTGGTCTCATCCTTTCCTTGCACTTGAAAGAGCAATAGAGAGGAGAAAGTGATTAATTTGGCAGAGGGCTTTACATCATTGCCCTGTTAATCGAAAAGAAGCTCATTTAGCTTTATCTGGCCATTAGGCAGGGAGAAATCAGCTATAAAATAGCAAATTGTTAGACAAGCTGCAGACAATAATCAGGAAAAGACAAGAGTCTCCCCACCTCTACTGCCCCTGCTTTTTACGGGGGAATAATTTCCTTTGCAAGCTGTAACCACACATGGTCTGTCCCTGCACGGATCCCATGGCAGGCAGGGAAGCGTATCCAAGGCTCCTCACACTGAACCAGCCACCCCAGCTGAAGGAGTGCTCAACTCAATCCTGTCCAATCCCATCTTTGGTCACTTTAATGCTTGCTTTTACCAAACTGGCAGACATGAAATGAAAGCACCATGTTTTTTGGCCTGGGCACATCAAAACCGTGCACAGATAGAAAATCAGACAGGTTTTTTGACTGCCTGCCTGGATCTTTTGAGCATCACAGAAGGAAAGTTAAAGAAAAAGACAAAAAACCCCACAGGACCTGCAGCAAATACAGAGATTTACATTGAGAGAACTGTTTTTAAGAAGTGGTATTTCAGCCAAGGAGAATCTGCCATCCCAACTTCTACTAAAGAACAATTTTTACAACGAGCCTTGCAGGCATATTTGCTGTGAGAGCATTTACACAGCTCCACACTTCCTACAAGGTCACCCTCAAAACTCTCCTGCATTTCCCTGCCTGAAAGAGCTTCAATGACTCCTCAGCTTCTACAGGAGAGGTAGTGTAGAGCTGCAGAGTCTTCTGTAACCCAGGGCTGCCAGCTGAGCAGTGGGAAGTCACCAGCTGGAGCAGAGAGCCCTTGTGCATTCTCTGCTGACAGGCTACCAGCTGGCAGCACTGGTGGGCAGCTTTTGTCCAGGGTTGTCCTGCCATGCTCTCAGATCAGCCAGACAAAATCCCTGTGGAGCACTAGAGGGAGGAGTTCACACCCCAACACCTAAAACACATCCTTGGATGACACCTGAGCAAACCTTGGCTGCCTCGCTGGGCTCTCAGCACTGCCCTCCCATCTCCCAAGGAAAATACTCACTATGCTGAATGTTTCTTGGTCCAGATCATCATCCTCATCTTCTCCAATGGGGATTGGCTCGCTCCCTGCAGTAATGTGGACGGGACCTTGCGATCTCTTCCCTTTACTTCCAGATTTGGCCTCGCCACCTTTAGGCTTTACAAGGACAAATTACACACATCACGCGATGAGCCAGAATGGAGGATCCCAAGCGACCCAACTCACAACATCCACACTATTGTTACTGGCAGTTGCTAAACCTGGGCACTGTTCCTACAACTTTCCTCCCAGAATCTCCAACTGTTGAGCTGCAATGGCTCTGTTTAGCTTTACATCATCCCTGAGGGAGCAGAGAGAAGTCAGAGCCAACAGTTTGGACACGAATACAATATTCACACTCATGGGGAGAAACCAATGTTGAAGACTTGGAAGAGAGGTTAAAATAAAGAATAACTGTCCCTTGGAAAGGACAGAGCTCAGGGTAATCTCATATCTACAAGGATCTGCAACTTTATGTGATACCACTAGTTCTCAAATCATGGCCCGTGTAAAATTTTACTTACATGACTTATCTGCAGACAAAACCGTACCTAAAATCACTGGAAAGCAAACTTTCCCCTACATAGGCAACAAAACTTGTCAGTTTGCACTTATGACCTCAGTGTCAAAACACACTGGGTATGCAGTACATACCTGTTCCTTGGACAGGTACTTCAGGTCATTATTATGGAAGCTTTTACCCCCCTTCCAATTTGCACCCAGCCTCAGGGCAGTTGTACCCAAAATTCAAGAGACGTTTTAGTCTCCAGCATACCAGTGATGTTGAAACACTCATTCTGGTGAGTCCTGAACAGTGACAATGACAACTCATGGTGTGGACACTCGGGTCATTCGGGTGAGTTTAAATTAAAGGGGAATACAGACAAGGAGCTGCCAACCCTGTGATAAATCACAGCTGGACAGAACTTTGATCTGAGTGCTCCAGGCTCTTTCCCTGTTCTTCCTTAACATCAGCTCTGTGGCCATACTGATGTCACAGGGACGGCTGTACTTTAAAGGCAGTCTGACAAAATCTCTTCCGTTTTGGTTACATTCCATCAAGCTTTAGGACATATTGCCTTTTCTACTTTTTATGGCAATTCAGAAGGGCTAAAAAAGGGATACCCCCTCACCCCACGGTGCTTCACTGATGTCTCTTCACACAGGGCCTTTTAATGAATCCTAAGTCTCACGGTTTGTCCTGCCCAGGGACTTCCCTATCAAGCTGCCCCTCAGAGTACCACACACCTTCTCTTTCTTGTCTTTTGTCTTCTTTTTCTCTTTATCGCTTTCCTTTTCTTTCTTAGAGGATGTCTGTTTTTCCTTGTTCTCTTTGTTCTCTTTCTTCTTCTGTTTCTTTTTCACTGGGCTCTTGTCCAAGCCATCCTCCTAGAATATCAGTCACAGCACAAAGTTGGAGTCCCTCACCTCATGTACATTTTCTTCCATAAAACATCCTTAAAACACAGGCAACTTTTGAGGTCCATCCAGATTTACCCTCACACCTCTTTAAGCAGACAGCGAGCCCTGCTCAAGCAGCTGCCATCCCCCCAACTTGACAAAAGGGTATGAAAACCAGACCAGCCCCACTCTGTGACAAGCTGGCAAGCTGCAGAGCAGCTCTTCTGTGCCAGCTGCGCTCCAGAACGCTCAGCCCCTGAGGTAGATACTGATCAGCACACGAACAAAAAGCCTCAGACTCCAAGCCAAACCACTCAAAGACTGAACGTTTTCTAAGCAACAGCATGACCTTGGTAAACTCCAGCTTCACCATGGGCTGACGTGCCCAAAAGGAGAGGGAAACAATTCTTCTTTCTCTCCTTTATAAGGGCAACAGGCTTTGTCCTGAGACAACCTTTCCCCTGAGTCAATATGTGGATGTTTGTGGCCATTCTGGGATGCCCCAAATCACTTAAAGCACTGACCTAAAAGAATAGGTGGGAGAGGTCCTTCTTTCATACCGATGGGTGTTTCTGTGAGTTTGCCAGTCCTGTGGAAATTCACTCTCAGTGCCCCTGACTCCCTGGGGCTTTGCTGGGAGTGCTTCCCAAGGTGAGGTTGAGCAGTAACAGCACAGACCACGGAAACTTGGGAAAGCCACTATCCACCAGGCTGACTCACCTTGACTTCACCTTCTTCTGACTGGTTGTCTGAGTGCCGAGGAGAGGAGAGTTCATTCCCATGCTCGTCTTTGACTTTGGGAGCCTTGTTCTCTTTCTTTACCCGTGGTTTCCTCTTCTTTAGCTTGCCCTGGTAAAAACATAGAACAAGTTAGGGAAAGTAAATAGCTACAGCTACTTCCTGGGGACATATCCCATCTCCTGAACATCAAGCAAACAGCTGCAGGTCCTGCAGGATGGAAGGAAGCCTGATGAGCCCAAATCCTTCAGTAAGTGCAGTAATAACCTGCCCCTTATTAATTATCATTTAAATGATAAATATCACAATGCAATCAGACAACAGACAAGTCCATATTCCTTCACAGAGATGATGTTTGGTGACCTGGGAACACAGGGTGTCTCCTGCCATCAGCCAACCACTCCCCCCTGAAACCCCCAGAATCAAGCAGCCACATCTCACCTCTTCCCCATCTTTCATGTTTTCTTTCTTGTCCAGATCTTTTTTCAGCAGTTTCAGTAGATAATCAACTCGGGTCTGGAGCTGTTTTCCCTGAGGTTTCTTATCTGTCTCAACAGGTAGGATCTTTGATAAAGCAGAAAAAAAAAATATATATACCTACATGCATAAAGCTTGACAAAAGAGATATACACCAGCAGCAGCCCTGCCAGGCCCAGCAAAGGGCAGCAGATGCTGCACCCACTGGGGGAACAAGAAGGCTCAAGCCTTCCTTCCCCCTCTCACACAGCTCTCCCTGGATGGCCAAAGGCAAAGCTCCTAGCGAGCAAGAATCCCTCCCCTTGGAATCCTGCAGAAGTTAAAGGCTCTCAAGGCTTGCTAAGCCATGCAAGCTTGCTAAGTTCTCTTGAAGGAAAAAAAAAACCCTTTACAAGCTATATTTGGGACCTTGAGTTGCAAAACTGAGTCCACTTCCCTCGACACATCAGATTTGTTTGTGACAGCCTGGTCACAGCAGCCCAGTCACTCTGGTAACCTGAGACATTGCTACAGCAGGGGCACAGATGCGCAATTTTGAGTGGAAAACAAGGCTGAAAGGTGACACTTTGTGGAGGAAATATCTCAGCTTGTCAGCTAGGTTTGCTTCATCCTTCACTGGAAAATGGGTGGCGTGTCTCAGGCAGCTGTTCCCATTGCAAAATGCCTTTCTGAGCTCCACACATGGGAGGCTCTCAGGCAGAGCCTGATCTTTGCTAGAAGCAGCAGCAGGGATGTCAGGGGAATGCTGCATGCTGGCAGCAAAGCTGGTGTGGAGATTCCCAGTGCTCCTCAGACCTGTGCTGCAGTTTCCATGCTCTTTCCACCACACTGACACAACGGATGGTGGCTTATTTTTAACCCAGATCATTTCAACATGGTCCCTGTAAACTGCTCTTGTGGGGATGATGTTAGGAACAGAGGAACTAGATGGAGGCTTTCCAGCTGGCTGTGCTGCCATTCCCAGTCATGTAACCGTACCCTCAAAGCTAACACAGACCAGCCTTGACATAAAGAGTGTCAAATCTGTGAAAAATTATTTCCACTCAGAAATTCACACTCAGCTTCTTGTGAGATGCTCAAGGAAACATCAAGTCACAGCCTATTCTATCCTGTGCATGGAACCACACATGGCAGCACTGCCATTTTCTGCCTGCACCATTTCAGTGTGGTTCACCTGGTACTGCCCACCATATAGCACAACTCTGCTTTCCATCGAGCATGCAACATTCCATGAAGGTCACTGTTTTCCTCATTATTTATCATGATTTTTGGAGTAGTTACAAACACAAACATCTGTTTCTGGAGTAAATGACGCATGTTCTCTATGAGCACTTCAATGGACCCAATGGAAGCACCAAGCAAAGCGACCTACCTTATCAGATAACTTCAACTCCGGATCTGTTTTAATTAGCTCCCAGTTTCCATAACCATGCTCGTAAATTCCCACTAACAAGCGAGAATCCTCCTCCACTCCCCAGTCTACATCAAAATGAGCAGCTTTGACACGGCACGTCAGGCGGTACCTAAAGGCATTTCAAACACGAGCTACTTTTAATGCTGTGGAGGATAAAGCAAATCCACACATCCAGGCTATTCTCTTTCCACTACAAAATCCAAATTCCCTGAGCCTCTTTCTGAATTGCCTACTTAGCCAAACTCACTTCTTCCTTTCCTCTGGGTCCGAGGGAATGGATTTGTGCAGCATTTCAAACTCCTCTTCATGCTGGATGATGGATTTCACATTGACTTGGACACCAGAGATCTTGATAGTAGGACCTCGTCTCTTTCCAGGTCCTTTCCCTGCTCAGCAATAAAACACAGCAATTAAGAGAACTCTTACAGAAGGAAGTGTCTCTGTAAAATGGCTTCACAAACAGTGATCAAGACCTTGCCTGCAACCTCTTATTTAAACATAAGGCCCAAAATACAAGTTTTCTTCCACTAACTCACATAGATCTGCGATTTAAACACCTCCCAGTATCATTTTCTTAAAAGTACTTCTAAGTACCCTGGAGCTGTTGCTTCTGCAGTCTTGGTCAGCTGCAACAGGCAGAGACCCAGCAGGAAATCCATCCCTGATTCTGTACGTCCAAACCAACAGCACAGAACAGCCAGCCAGAGAGTGAGTGGTGATTCCAGCTCCAGGAATTGCTAACTGCAGATCCAGCTTTACCGTGGAGTACACAGCACCAGTTTCATTTCCAGTCCCAGGAGCAGTTAAAATAAGATCTGCTTTGCTTTGTGGCCCAGCATTCAATAAGCTGGTCACTTTAGCGTCTCCCCACAAAAACCCATGTCCAGCAGAAGCCAACAGACCCAAGTGGCACCTTCCAGTCTGAGCAAAAAGCTCAGGGGCTTCTTCTGTAGGTGAGAGCTGCCTGGCAGAGATGGAGTGGTTTAAGTGTGCTCTTGTTCACTGCTTCTAAGTCCCAATGTGGCCTCCCTGTCCAGCATGGGAATGGTTTCCTCACCAGCTCCATGGAACACTCCCAAAACCATCCTAACAGCAGCACACAACCCTCTTGCCTACCTTCCCCTGGATTTTCCTTCAGCTGCTCCTCGTATTCCTGCATTGCTGACACACAGCTGTTGTGGATGAGCTCCCCTAAGCGCTTCAGGTCAGCCACAGATTTATCCACCAGCTCAGCATCCCGGGCAATGCACTCCAACCTGGGAAACGGGAAGAGTTTTGTGTTTCATACAGCAAATCTCGTCTCACTCACTTCCCAATCAACTGTTTCACAGCTCAATGCTGTACAGATGTGAATGTATGAAACATGCACAAGTTGAGTTCGTGCAGGAAACAATCCAGTTTTTGTCCTTTTTTTTGGGCTAACAGCTGGAGTGCAGATGTAGCAAAATTGATCCAATCCTTTGGATTTTTTAGTACTCAAGCAAAGGTGAGAACTGTCTATCTTGAGGACAACAGGGACCCTCCGTGACTGTCCAGTATGCCCTCAGGCATTTCCAGTTCCACAATAACTCCTTTTGATGGTCCAAAGCTGCCATCTGCTGTCCCTTTTGCCTGCCTCAAGTCAGTAACATCAAGACTCGCACACAAGCTTTGTGTTTCACAACAGAAGAGCACAAGCAGCTGAAAAAACACTGCATTTCTCCTACAAAACATTCAGGGAACTCTGCCTCAGCCGAGACCTTTCCAGACTGAGCACAGGGTCAGGGCTCTGCAGATCCACATTCAAGAACAGTGCCTCTCCTCGTTTCCCTTCAGGAGGAATAGAGCATGGAAAGATGCTCCAAATTCAGTCCTGAGGCTAACGTGCATAGAGAAGCTTGGCAAGTGTTTTGGGTAGCATTTGCTGTTCTGATAGCTGCTCCCTCTCCTTTCTGGGCAGAGTGGGAATGCCCCAAGGGCCGGGCTCTGCCAGCAGGATGCTGCTGTGTTACAGCCCGGTGCCACGACTGCTCCAGCCGGTTTCTGGCCAGTGTTCGTCAGTGCCCATCAACAGAGACACCAGGGACTGTACAGCAGTGCTTGGGGTCCTGATGGCAGGACAGCAAGGCTTGTGCTGTCCGTGGAGGTTGTGTCACACACCCAGAGCAATGTGTGTCTGGCTGTGCTCACAAGTACAATGTGCCTTCGTGTTTCCCCTCTGGAACAGGGCCAGGCTGGGACTCACCGTTCAAGAGGCAATCCAAACTTCTTGTAAGCCTTGATAAACCTAAGGAGAAAAAAAAAAATCAAAAACTAAACTAACTGCCATAAAAAGTAGGTCCATTATCACAAATATGCTTGAATATATTAATTACAGCCCGTCACATTATCACCCTTGCATTCCCCACTGATCAGCTCAGCATCCCTCAGCACTGGGAAGCCTCATCCATTAGCCCCCACAAAGAGTTTTGTGACCTTGGCTGGAGAAGAACACAACATTATTATAAATGTTGAGTGTTTGACAGATGAGGAAAAAAAAAAGGGGGGAGAGTGGTAACTGTAGGGAAAAAAAAAAATAGAAGAAAGCATTGGCTCACACCATGTTGGTAATTATTAACTTCATTTTTCCAGGAAGAAAAGAGGCATTAAATCAATGTCATTAGTAATTTCAAAGCTCAGGCTGTAAATGTAGCAACCCATCACAGAAGAGCCAAATGTGTTTCGATCCATCACAGAGGTTTGCAGATGAGGTTTGCTATTTATTTTCATGTCTTATTTTTATTGTGAAAATCCCTGCTGTGGCTAACACAACTTTAGGGCAAGAGTTGCTGCAATCAAACATTGCCTTGAGCTGGGAGTAGACACAATGGCTACAACTACAGGTTATTTTTAAAATTAGTTAATTTTTTGCCTTCTTTTTTTCATTTTGTATTATTTCAGCGTCTTTCTGCTACATCACAATAACCTAAATGGCTGTTATATTGCATATTGCAACACGTTCTTCCTGCTCCACGGTTTCAAGATGGTTATGGGGCAGCTATCACAGCCCAAAACCTCTGGTATCTCCTGCTTAAAAATATACCAGCTCAGAGATAGAGAGAGTTAAGGAAAACTCATAACCCCTTCTTTTACATTTTTGGCTGAACATCTGGGCAGAGCTGTAAGACAAAGATCTCTGGGAAAGACTCAAGAATTAGAAGATAGAAGAAAATAATGTTCTGGAATTCAGTCCCCAGCTGACATCAGGGACTGACACACAACCTCTCGGATCAACAGGACCAGTGCTTCTCATGGGGTCATTTTGCCAGAGCCTGCCTTTCACTTAGAGCTTAAATCAGCAGGATGACTGCCAGAAAAATGTCAGGAAGGCCAGAACCTTTGGCTTCTCCAGCTCTGCAGCTCATGGCACCTAAGACCTCACATGTTATACAGCCTTAGTTCAATCCACTTGGCCCAGAAAGGGCAGTTACAACACGGATTAATTTTAGGAAGGTACCAGCTTCACTGTAGCCTGACTAAAGACAACCCAGTCCATTTTGCACTGACCTGAATGTTAAGGTCATCAGCTGGGATCAAACTGAATTATATAAAGGTGCAGAAGCTGTCCCAGTGAACCAGCTCCACCTAACCACTGACGTGCTTACAGGTGAACACTTCCTGGATTAGTGTGGGATTTTCTCCACCTGCATGGGATTTCTGTATTTGTTTTCTAAACTGTCTCTTGTGCCCAGCACTGACCTCCTAATTTCAGCATCAGTAAATCCTTCCACAGTGTCTTTTCTAACACTCCGAGGGCGTCCCCTGCGCTTCGGTCTCTTCTCGTCATCGGTGTCGTCAGTCTCGCTTTCTGATCCAGATGATCTCTGAAGCCTTCTCTTGGTTTCTGCATCCGATTCACTGTCATTTGTCTGAGCCTGCACGTACCAGAGAAACAGCAGTACAGTTATCAACTGCTAATCTAATCAGCTAACAACCTTTTCTGTCCCTCTGTGCACTGGCAGTATTTAATGGACTGTAAAACACCTGGGCATCCATTGCTAAACATGCAGGAGCCCATGTAACCAACCCAGAGAGGCTGCACACTCTTGCAGTTCTCAGCTGGCTGAGGCTCTGATGGTCATCCTCCCTTTACAGCCACCAGTTTCACAATTGCATTTTTATCTACTACGAGATGTTAAAATATTGATTTCTGTGGGTTTGTGCCATGGTCCCTTAGACTATTTTGAAAACCAGGACACCTCAGAAATTAATCTGGACTCATCCAACATTAATTACCCTTCTCTGTATTTTTCACTTTAATGTTTTTCCTCAGCTCATCCCAGAGAACAGTTCTACTCTCCCAAAGTCCCATGTCCCAGCAGAGCATCCTTGCACAGTCAGCTTTCTTTTGGATTGGGGTGGATCCCATTACCTAAAGCAGAACTTGGGCAGATGCCATCTCTTTGGCCCCTCAGGATCCACTTTTAGACAAGAGCCACCCAGGGAGCTAGAGAGCCCAAGGAAAAGAGATGGCCAAAAACTGGCAAAATCTGAAGCAAAACCCAGTACAATTGGATACTTTGCTTTGTGGTCACTACGGGTTCTTTTTACTTTATCTGCTAAGATGAGATGAGTCACACCAAGTCCAGTCTGGGCCTTCACACTGCATCCCAAACCATTGGTTCGATGCACGATGCCAACAAGAGGTCACTGTGCTATCTCTGTGCTTCATTCCCAACCAGCTTTGGAGGAGGGAAAGAAGCTCAGATGGCAAGGAGGCTTCCCTTGAGCATTCCCTTTGCCAGCTCTCGCCTCCTGCCTCTCAACCCCTCAAGATGAGCTGTACCTTTTTAGTTGAGCTCCGAATTCGAGGCAGCATGTAGATTTCTTCCAATTCCTTCTGTCTTTCTTCCTCCTCCACCTTTTTCCTCTGCTCTTCTGGAATGATATCATCCCAGTCCTTCTGGGACCGCTCATCCAGCTCTGTCTCTTCCTCTTCCATGGTTGCAAAGTTGGCAACCTTTTACAAGCAAAGGAGAAGTTTTAGCAATTCCCTCTCCTGGCAGGAACACCCCAGAGCTGTCTGCTAAGCCTCAACTCCTTCTCCATAGGAATTCTGCCAACACTTCCATAACTACTTCATAATTGATCCCTATGTCACTACGTTCCTGGCTCCTCGCCATGTCTTCGGACTAACAGCATTTGAGGAAGCACGTGCAGTTTAAGAAGTACTGCTGAGTATTTGTAAATTATTGGGTTTGTTTCCAAATTCGGTAAATTCTGCATTTTATTCACAGTCTTCAAAACCACTTTATTGAAATTAAATTAATACCTACATCAGGGGGGTTGGAACTGGATGGTCTTTAAGCTCCCTTCCAACCCAAAGCTTTCTGTGATCTCTCTGAGGTGTTCCTGCCTGTTACTGACCTCACCACCATGGCAGGGTGTGGGGAGTCACACTCCCACACCCCACTACAGAGCCTGGGGGTCCATACCTTGAACTGGGAGAGCAGCTCGTCGGTGGCACTGGTGGACACTTCATTCTCCCGTGTTTCAGCCAGACGCAGAATCTCATCGATGTCCATCTCCTGCCAGTCAGGGAGAAGGAGGGATAAAGCGGAGGGTGCCGAGCACAGTGGGAAGTAAGAGGCTTTGAGAACAGACTCGTGTGCTGATATGAGCTAAATAAAGTGCAAATATCTGCAGGGTGTCATCCCAGAGGGCAGGGATGAACTATCTCAAGTGGTACAACAAAGTACAAATAAGGTGACAGAACAGAAGGAAAGGACCATCAAGGCTGAATAGTGGGGAAAATTTCCAGGCAGTGAGAAGCTCTGCTGCTTGGACCATTAAGAGAATTGGGCAAAACACTCAATGCTGAACTGTCAAGCAATGCTGCACTGAGGCAGGAGAGAGCGACCTGTTCAGCGCACTGTGCTGGCTCCTGCCTTGCTCAGAGCCACCAAAAAAAGGATGCTGAACAAGTGCTCAGAAGAGGCAGGGAGAGGAGCCTTCAGCAGGCTCTGCTGTCACTAGCTAATAATCCTCAGGAGCCAAGGGACTCCCTTGGTGACCATTACTGTTTAATCCCCAACAACAAGGCTCTCCTCAAGCCCCTGATCCCCCAGCCACAGACTCTGCCTTCAGCTTCTCCAGAATCCCTATTCACCAACCTGCTCTCACGCACAGGGCAAGAACAAAGCAGGAGCAACCACACACAGTGCCTCTTGCAGACCTGCAGAGCACTACAAACTGCTATGTGATTTCAATTTCAAACTACCTGAGGCTCTGACTCTTCCCCTTCAAGCTCCTTGAAAAGATCTTCAGCTCCAAACTTCAAAATAGCTGTCAGCTCCTCTTTGTTGAAGGGATTTGAGCTGCAAGAACAAACGAGAAGGAAAAGGTGTTTTGAGCTGTTCAGTCAGAACTGCTACAGCACAAAACCATACCAAAGTTTTTCTTAATTGAAGCAAGGAGTAAGCTGTCTACCCAGAACTATAAAAAGCTTTGTTATTAGTCTCTTTCCTGCTCTAGCACAGACAAAGACTGCAATGGGAACCACCTCCATCTACTGGGGGAAATGAAAAGAATCTGAGGTCACTGCCAAAATGCAGCTGTTCCACAACCAGGTTCCCTCAGACCAGGATGATCTCTGGGTGGAAGACAGAAGGAAAAACAAGTAATGCACTAAAACTTGCTTTTAATTTCTGATCATCTTTATCCTATGTGTCCAAATTAAGGGCTGCAGAAGCCAAATCAGTGGAAGCTGCCATTACTTATTAGCCTTCTGCCCTGTACCCTATCAAATAAATACTGGAAAATGCCAGCAGGTGAAGCTGGTTATGCCATACATTCCAGACATTTCTGCCTCCTGCCACAGTCACATACTTGGATCTCCCAGAGTTGTTGTCCAGAACAGTCCGGCCAGTGGTGTCCATACGCTGGATAACCAAATGATCCAGCACCATTTTCTTCTTGGCTCTCTCAATGATCTCCTCCTCCACTGTCCCCTTTGTGACCAGGCGGTAAATATTCACCTGAGTGGCAAAAAGAGAACACAGCTATTTCCTGGACAGGCTCTGCTGATACAGCAATGCATCCCTCAGCTGTTTTCACTGGGCTGCTGACGTTGTCTGTTCGTGTACGGATGTGCTTTTTCAGAAGAAAAACAAGCACGTTCTGTCTGTATCTCAGGAGATCCAGTTAAAATCAGGACGGTTAACATAGATCTTGTAGTGTGCCTAAGCACAGAGTAAAAATCTTCTGAAACAATCACTCTAAATTCAAACTAGCACCAAGCTTTTCACATATGTAATAACCCCCAGTAAAGGTGGATGTTCTACTTTTTAAGTTTTTCGGGGCAAGAAAGAACAGAGTCCACTAGGACTAGGCTGAGAACTACAATGCCATGGGTTGGCTTCTGGGTTTGCTCAAAACCAACAGAAGATTTGGCATCTGGCAAATCTGGGCTGGTTTTTTGTCTCCTACTTTTTAAATGAGATTCCCTTGGGCAGCACTCTCTGGAGCAAGGACTGGGACAAAAAGCCCATGTTTTCAGAAGCTCTGGTGAGGTGAGAGCCTGTTTAGAGGCACACACTGAAGCCACAGTGAAAACAACCCAGGCAACTCCTCTGACCTGCTTCTTCTGTCCGATCCGATGAGCTCGGGCCTGAGCCTGAAGATCATTTTGGGGGTTCCAGTCCGAGTCAAAGATAACAACAGTATCAGCAGAGGCCAAATTAATTCCCAGCCCCCCAGCTCGTGTTGACAACAAGAAACAGAAGTCCTGGGATGGAAAAAAAGAAGTATCCATGAGTTAACCAGCTTGTAACTATGGGCATAAAATAGCAATGGTGACTCAAAAGTTGTACAAGGAAATGGAGGGAACGCTCTGTTGCACTCATGCTTCTTAAAGTTGAAAAACTATTTCCTTCCCATATATCCTGTTCATGCAGGCTGAGCAGCACCAGTCTTTGAGCCCAGACCCAGGGTGAGGCAGTGATGGCCCAGGTGAAGGGTGTGCTACTCCAGACATGAATCAATATGGGAGAGCAACACAAGGAGCTCAAGGCAAGGGCACCTTGGAGCCACTTTTGAAGGTCAGACCACATTGCCCACCAGACTCCTACAAAGGCAGCAGGCAAACATCTACTTTTTATTGACTGAATTTTGTTAGTAGTGAGATCAGCAACAAACAGACTGCGCCAGGTTAGAGCCAAGATGCCTGAGCCCCCATGGATGCCCTCAGGACAGGGGTTCTATGGGCATTCTTGCTCCTTCCCCCCTCATACTTCCTTTAGTTAACCTTCCCACAACCATGATCTCTCACAACTCACGTGTGAGCCAAAAATTCCGCTCTAGCTCAGGCTTCTGGAGTGAGGAAAGGTATTTCTCACAGCTGGGCTGACTGACACAAAAACAAGTGCCTTGCACCAGTCACTGTGAGTCAGCAAGCCCAGATGAGAGGTTTCAGATGCCCTCTCCTATTACACTGGAGACTTTCACCTCCAACACCAGACTCCACTGCCTGCCAACACTTAAAATCCTCCTTTTGCCTTTGCCATTTCATATCCAAAACCAGCTTCAGACTGGAATCACTCAGCAACCATCTCATTCTCCAGACCAACAGGTAGAGAATCGCTAAATTTTGGCTCTTCCCAGCCTCTTCAGGACTTTCTGGAGATGTGGCTCACAGCCCTGTTCCTCGGATGTGGGAGATTTAAAATAAGCAATATGGCTGGTTGCAGAACCTGCCATATCTGTGTCTCTAAAAGTACCTGGGGTCCTGTAAAAAGAACTGAACTGAACTAATCCCCTCTTGTCAGACACAACCTGTGGCTCAGCCACAAACCCTCTGCCCAGGACTGAGGTACCTCGGAGCCGTCGGCGTTGAAGTGATCCAGCGCCTGCTTTCGGATCTCCCCCTTGATCGAGCCGTCCAAGCGCTGGAAAAATCAACAATAATGATAAAAGAAAGAAGGTAAAGGAGCCCTGAGGGACCGCTGCACCCGAGTGCTGTCAGCCCTACAGCCCCCTTTGCTGCCTGCAGTGTTTAATTGTTAAAAATAGCCACCAATTAAAAATAACTGCACTGCCTCAGCTGTGTCACAAGGGCTGGGGGATGCTCAGGGAACAGGCACACAGCGGGTGACACCGCAGCTCCCGTTACAGGCTCCCAGCCAGGTTCTCTGTGCTCACTGTCCTCTCCTCGGGGTTTATCACAAGACATAGCCCAAAGCAGGGGCCTGCCAGAGGAGTTTTACAGAGACAGGGCCACACTGAAATGAAGGGACATCCCAGTTTCCTCCAATAAGTGCCACCTGTAATCCCAGCCACCAGCCTCTGGGGAACTCAGTGACTCCCACTGCTCAAGCTCCCTCCGCTTTTTCCCACTTTCAAGGGGACCCACCCTGTTTTCCATGCTGATGTTTCTCACCTGAAAAGGGTAGTGTTTGATAGTCAGGTACTCTGCCAAGATGTCCAGCATCCTCACCATCTGGGAGAAGATCAGCACTCTGTTGCCTCTCTCCCGCAGCCTGGTCAGCAGCTTGTCCAAGAGAATCAGCTTTCCACTGCTCCTGACCAGAGACTGAAGAAATAATAATCATTTCCAATCTTACCCTTATGTACATCACACAGAGACCTGCATAGACCTGCTC
This sequence comes from Falcunculus frontatus, assembly GCA_013398115.1. Taxonomy (NCBI): domain Eukaryota; kingdom Metazoa; phylum Chordata; class Aves; order Passeriformes; genus Falcunculus; species Falcunculus frontatus. The sequence continues at coordinate 1,886,527 of VZRV01010997.1, read as the reverse complement.
CTTTTGGGGTCATGAATCTCTTGTACATCTCAAATCTAATCATCTGGGTTTACACAGCAGAGCCCACACACACAATGAATCACACAAGATAGATCTCACACTGCCTGCAACTCCTGCTCTAGAAGGCCATAAAATGTTGCCTACAGTGGAAGTGGAGGGCTGGGGGTTCAAATGGCTTAGCTGTAAGGACTATTTTTAAAGGAGAAGCCACAGAAGCTAAAGCCTCACCAGATATTATCTCGCTGGGAGGACGAAAGAATGAAATTTAAGGAAAAAAGGTGATGACCAAGGACACCACTCACCTGCAGGGTCTCAAGGCCATTCTCTCTCTCGTTTTCCTCAGGAGGTTTGATAAGGTAGCAGTGGTTGCAGCACTTTTTCAATTCCATCACAATGTTCAGGAAACCAGATGTGCTTCCCCTTGTTCCCTTTGAAAGAGCTTTGTAGTTTCTTGTCAAAATCCACCTGCAGGCAGGAAAATTAAAGCCCAGATCGTTACTTAGTGCAGAGCAGAGTATTGGAGGAACAAAACCTTCAGGAACAGCTCATTCAGGCATCAGTCTACTTCCCTCCCTCCATCTCTCCTCACTTCTCTCATAGAATACTGCTCTTTCCTCTCTAAAAACCCTCACCTGACTTTCCTATTGATATTCTCACAGTTTAATATTCAACAGCATCCCAATTTTGTGCATATTTTCACTCTCTGAGGAAGGACATAACCTCTGTCTTGCAAAACTGGCCAGTTGAACTGTATCACTCTACAAAAGCATCTCCCAGAAGGAAAGACATCAACCGCTCTACCTCACATTCCTACTGGAAAGCTCCCAGTACTACAGGTGATGGTGCCACATTGCACTCTGAAGGCCACAGTAGCCACAGAATACTGGAACATATTGCCACAGAAAGATGTGCCCATTTCTACTGGCACTCCCAGTAACTTATTCAGTGACTCACTTGTAATACTGTTTCTGCAGAGCAGACATTTCCACCCGGAGGATCTGCTCCACTTTGGCTGGCAAAGATTTCTCCACATCCTTCTTCACTCTGCGCAGAAGAAACGGCTCCAGGACTTTGTGAAGGCTCTGGTAGCCATTCTCTCTACCTTTCCCATGGTCCTCTTCAAAATCCTCCCAGAACTCAAACCTGGCAACAGAAAGGAGAAGAAAGGAGGGGTCAGAATATCTCTTGTCTTATGGCACCAAACAGCATCTATTGGATACACTCCTGCTGCACCACAAGACAGGAGACCATCAGTTTAATGGAAATACACTGGTAGATAAGAGGTTCACTCTGCTCATGTTAACTAAACAGATGGGTGGCAAAGCTAGAAGCTCTCTGGGCTTAGATGCCTTCCTAACATCTTATATTTGAACTCCACACTGACTCCCAGGACCCAAAATCCCAAGTTTCCCATTATTTTACTCTGTTGGCATTTACCTGGCAGCAGTTTCTGAACTTTCCACGGTGCCTCCCTGAGGCAGGGCTTTGACAACTGGACTGTTTTACCCTGCTCTGAAGGCTCTTTTGGGACTGTTGCTTCCTCTGACAGCTCCTTTGAAATGTGGAGATCCGCTCTCCTCCACTTGGGAGACCTCAAGCCTCTCCTTCACTCTTTCTGTGATCCAACAAAAAGAATTTGGGGGACAGCTCTTCTTGCAGTCAAACATCATTTTAGTGAGCTTTGGGGCATGCTTGCCTTAGCCTTGGAGATGCCCATAGCTCATTTTATTTTAAAGAAAACAAAACATTTGTTACACTGTGGACACACAATCAGCCAGACAGCACCCCCAGAGCTGCCATGAAATGGTTGGCAGGGGTGCCTGAACCACAGTGTACTGGAAACCTCAGAAACGGCTGAGATTATTTTCTTAAAACAAGTTTACCTTTTTAGAGATGGCTGGAAGACAGCAGACAGACTTGAAAGCCATGTATCAGGTTTCCCCATTCAGTTTGCTGCCAGAAATACTCCTTGTGTTAGTTATTTAACCTTTGATTTTCCCAACTAACGTCTGTTCTGCTATCATTGCTGTCACACCACTGAGTTTAATTCAGGGATTTAATTGAGGGATTTCTGCCATTCTGCACTCCCTTGAGCCTATTTAACAGATGAGAATGGACCAAGAAATTTCTTGGAAGGCCCAAAAGGAGACTCACTTCTCTGGCATGATGAAGTGCAGCAGGGACCAGAGCTCCTTGAGTGAGTTTTGAAGCGGGGTGCCAGTGATCAGCAGCCTGTGGTTGGACTTGAAATCAATCAAGGTTTTGTACAGCAAGGAGTCGTCATTTTTCAACCGATGGGCTTCGTCCACGCCTAGAAAGGCCCAGTTAATGCTTCCCAAAACAGTCTGGAGGAAGAGAAGGAAAAAAAACACAGGCGCCGAGGAGACGCTGGGTCAGACAGGCCCCAGCACCTTGCGCATGTGTCTCTCTCCAAGGCCAGCAAGCCCTGCAGTGTGTGCTGTCCAGGGTGTCCTGCCCCAGACCCTGTGGCTGGACCCTCACAGGATTTTCTTGCTAACAAAATCTGGGGACCAAAGTGTCTTCCCAGAAAGGAAACGGTGGAAATTAGCCATGCTGTACCACATTCTTGCTGTATCTCAGCAGTCTTGCAGCAAGTACACCTATTCTAATCCTCCTTTGCTTTAACCAGAAAGCACAGTCCTTTCCCAGCTCTTTACTCCCCCCTTCTCCATATCCTTGGGGCCCTGGGTAGCACTACTCCCACTGAAGCAAGAGCAGGAGAGCAGATGAATAAGCCTAAAAAGTTCAGGTAATCCAAGAGTTTTGATTTTAATTTTATTTTTCTTTTTTTAAGCATTTTGTTTTCTGCTAGGACTCAGGGATACACTGACAGGGCTGATGAATATTTCCTAAGGCGACAGATTTGTAGATGTAAAAATGTAAATACTGTTAGCACTGTGGCCAGAGATTCAGTGTAATGTTTTGTCCTCTTAACAAGCCTAAATTAAACCAGGTAAAAATCCAGGTACTGCTGGATAGTGCCAGATGTCTTATATGTAAAAAGAATTGCACAACTGTGCAGTACAAGAGTGAAGACACTGTAACATGTGTCCCACATTCCCTGTGCATTACTGGGAAGCAAAAGCAAATAGTGGCTGTAGTTCTCCATCACCACAGAGGGAAGAGGTGAAACCCACTAGCTGAGGACTGGCTTTCCCCTTTGAAAATGAGAGAAAGTCTAAGTAAAAAAACATCCCTGGACCATTACTCACCTTATCCTTCAGGAGGATCTCATATGTTGTGATAAGTGCATTGAATTTCAATCTTTTAGACTGAGAATGGATCCACTCATATTCACGTATCTGTGAGGGGAGACAAAAGTTGACTTCAACACACGTATTCAAAAGGAAAGAGTTAACAATTGTTCTTTTAGTGTAGCTGTAGCCAGAGACTCCAACGAGTCCAAATCCCTGTTGTTCCAAGGTGCCATTTGAGGAGCTCAAGGTGCCCAAGGAACAACTTGTTTTAGTGCACACATGGTTCACCTGCCCTTGCACAGGTAACAAAATAAGGTCAGCTTGCTGTTGTGACATTAATGAACACATCACCTCACTGTGGACACCACTAGAGTCCCAACACTTGTGTGCTCCATTGTCTGAATAGTTCCAAACACTGAAGACAAGCACTTTTACACTGCTGGACTCCTCACTGCATGTTTCAGCCCAGAGCAGTACTGGCTTCCAGACTCTGAGAGAAGCCAGTACTTCTGCACTCACTCCAAGAGGGAAAGTAAAGCAGAAAATTCCCTACTGCAGGGACTCACACCCACATGCTCAGCTACACCAGCTCCAGCTGCCTGCAGTGCTGCCAGCACTATCCAGCAGCCTCTCCAGCTGACTGTGTGTCACACACATCACACACAAGCTGCTGCTTTGCACCCCGTGCTTCTCCCCAAGCCCTCACCCTTTGCTCTCTGATTACACACCATGTTCCTGCTCATGAGGTCTCCAATGTAAACCACCACGTTTATCTCGGGCGCCCACACTTCAAACTCCCTCTGCCAAGAGGTGAGGGTGGACAAGGGCACGACCACCAGGAAAGGGCCATAGAGCTGGTGCTGATGGAACAGGTAGGACAGGAATGATATTGTCTGAATCGTCTTGCCCAGTCCCATTTCATCAGCCAGGATCACGCTGTTGTTCCTGAGAAAGAGGAGAACAAAGAAAAATGCTGTCTGAGTGCATGTTTCTGCCACTACTAATTTCCTGTGCTCCACGTGAACAGCAATCCACAAGGACAGAGAGGGGCAGTGCAAAAACAGTTACTTGAACAATTCCAAGTGGATCCCAGGGACAGCCAGATTGAACATGGCACAATAACGTGCAAAAATTAACTCTGATGACTCCAAACTGGAGGAAAACAGGCAAAGACAGAGGGGAATCAGTGGCCTAATTTTAGAAGGACATTTCTCAAAGACTTTAATGAGTATAAAAGCACACTGATCCAGAAACCCTTTTTTCCCATTAAGTCAATGGAAATCTAGGGCTGATATGTACCAGACTCACACAATAGCCAATTAAGCTCCCTGAACTGATACAGTGAACTGATACAGGCCCAGACAGGCAAAATGCTTTTTGTTTTCACACAAGGTTTCTTAAGTTCATGCTTAGGTAGCTCCTTCTTGCAGTGTCTGCCATGCAGCTGGGCATGATAACAATTTAAATCCTCCAAGCTGCAGAAAGAGGGTGGGTAAAGACCTCACTTGAAAATAGGAGTGCCAAATCCTTCTGAGACAAAAAAGCCACAGAATGAACCTCACAGCCTCTGTACGTACTTGCACCAGGAGTGAGCGAGCCAGTTGAGGCCCTCCAGCTGGTAATCCCGCAGCTCCAGGTTCTCCCCGCCGATGTACGAGGGCTGCTTCTTCAAGGCAACAAACCTCGGCCTCTGCTTCAACACCTGAAAGAGACGCTGCCATAAGCCCATTGAAGAAAAAGACCAAATAGCCAGTAGCTGAAAGGCTGAAAATTCAGCAATGAAATCTATGAATTCAGCAAAGAGTGAGTATCTCTTCACTGGTTCAAGTCCATGCACATTTTCCTAGCCAGTGCTTGTGTCTGCATTTCTTGTGATTTGCCTGCTGCCCTCTGGTTTATGACCAGGGCTCTGAGTCCCCCAGGAGTGTAGTAAGCTGCACAAAATGCACAGGAGTTGGAACAAGCTCTACTTCCTTCTTTGTCCTCTTTTGGTTTTTCTCCCATTATTTCTGTCCCTCTCCTTCACTGTATCAGCATCTTGCAGGCTTCCTCTTTTCCCAGGTGTGCTGTTTTTTCATCCAACTGATATTAAAACTGCTGCAGCCCCTTCTGAGGAGAAAGCACTTTGCAAGGATTAATTAAGCCTCCCACTCCCCAGGGGGACATAACGTTCTCACTGTGCACAGAGTAAATGAAACTCAAAGGGGTTCACAGCTCTGCTTGAAGTACGATACGAGAACAGCAAACAACCCTTCAAACGCAGGTGGGAGGATGGGAAAATGTTCTCTGACATTTATCCTGACAAAATTCCATGTTCTCACTGCTTGCATCTTCCCCCAGCCTGGGGGAACCCAGCAAAGGAGAGAAGAGAAGCCAGTAAACCTTGCAGTCCCGGGTGGGAATCGTCTTGGAGTTGTTACGACTGTTGAAGCTGTCAATGCAGTGCTGAAATTTCTTGCTGATCAGAGCCTCATCTTCCCAGCTGCACTCGGCATAGGGCAGCCCCATCCACTTACACAGGTATTCGGGGTCATTCGAGGATGTTTTGCGACTGTTTGCTGTAAAATATGCAAAAAAGCCCAAAGCTCAGCACCTGTGGTTGAGTGGCTGAACCACAAGCGCGGTTCACAAGCTGAACTGCCCGGACAGCCACAAGACAGGCTGGCTTGTAGGAAAAGTGTAGAGACCCCAAAAAAAAGTTCTTTTACCTGGGAAATCTGAATGTCCCGTGGCAGACTTGCTGGTCTTCACAGCTGTGTTTGGAGAAAGAAGGAAAGGGAGGATTGGAAGGCTGGCAGCCAGCAGAGGGAGCAGGGCAGGCGATCACTGCCTCACACCCACGTTTTTACAGGAATTCTACTGGAAATAGGTTAAACAGCTCTCCACACCAATTCCCAAAGCAACTGGGTGCTGGCACCTCTGACTGACACGACTGTGATATTACCAAAGTGCTCAGTAGGTTCTGGTTTTATTTTTATTAATTAATCATGAAAATCTCACCCCTGAGCTGCCTTGCAGCCTAACCACATCCTCAACCACACCACAGAAAGGGATCTTCACAAAACCAGGCCCATGCTGCTGCTTTGGAAACAAACATCTTGCATCCAAAGGGTTGAAGACAAAGAACTTCAGCAGCAACAATTTCAGCAACCCCTTGGAAACTAGGGTGTCATCCCATAATCCAGGCAAGCAGAGTCACTGATTCGTATTCCTTGTAAATACAAATCGGTAAACCTGGATTTCTACTGTCCAAATTCCTAAATTTCACACAATGAAATACACGAAACACCAGGGCTGTTTCTTCAGGGATACTGGAGGACAGGGAAGAGGAGAGAACTGCACACTCATTCTGCTGTCACATGGATTAAAGTTTCCACTCCTACTTCACCCTTTTACCAAAGTCTTGGCTCCACTTACCAATTACCCTCTCCACTATTTGATACTGTTTGTTCAGCTCTGAAGCCAGCTCTTGTTGGCAGTTGAAATATTCTACATCTTCAGGTGACACCTTGCCCAGCCTAGATGCAAAATAATCCAAAACAAAACAAAAAAACCCACTATAATGCTTCTGTCAAAGTGCTCATGGATGTTACAAACAGAAAATCTACTTTCCTACATGGTTCTGTCATTCAGACAAGTCACAGGAGCAAACTACTGTTATATGACATGTTTCTTAAATTTCCTATAATTATAAATTATTGCTGAGAAGTGAATGTCATAGATGTTCAGATTGTGTCCCTGTTAAATGCTGTCTTATTCTGATGCAAGAATCAGTCTCAAAACAGGAATCAAACAGAGATGGAAGCTGCTACTCCAGCTTTAGCACTTTGGAAACACAACGTAGCTCCCCTTATAGTTCCTGGGGAAGCTGGATATAAATGGATGCAAAAACTTGCACACAGAGAAGCCCACAATTAACAAGGGTTAATAAGGCTGCATGCCCTCACAGCACCTCCTGGGCCAGGTGAGTCTGTGCACCATTTATTTGTCATCAGCTCTCCCAGTTCTCAAGCCTAGGAAGTAGCAATAGTGTGAATTTCATGCCTTGCCCTCTCCATTTCACAGCCATCTGCACCACAGACATCATTTCTGTGAGGGGGGACATTCCTCAGCAGGCAGAGGGACCAGAGTGCACATGAAACACACGTTGTAAGAAGAAATCAAACATTTTCAGTCATGACTCTTCAAACCTCTGGCTAAAAACGACTTGCCCAAGGCCAACTCACTGCTTGGAGGGAAGCCTACCATTGCTTGATCTCCTCCTCTTTTTTCTTGAAGTTTTCGAGCTTTTTCAGGCCCTTCACTTTCTGCTGCTGCAAGGACTCCTCGCTCTCCCACGTGCTGTGGATGTATGACCAGCCTTTCCATTTGATCAGGTACTGAACTTCCCCCTCGTCCTTCTCCGGGTCGAAGTCGGCGCTGGGGTTGCCGTTGGCCTCGGTCGCGTACACCGTGGTGGAAGCTCCAATGGCTGCAAGAGAGACCAGCCTGCATTTGGTACCTTCATTATCAACCACTGGGCATCAGCTGCATTAGAGCAGAAAGTTACTCTTCTAAAACATCTTTTGTGGGAGCACAAAGAACATCCGACAGTTTCTGCAACCCTATAAGGCAGGCACACAGAAGTTTTCCATACAACAGAATCTTTTTAAATCTGTCATAAGTAGCTTTTCTTTAAATATAATTCAAAGGCTCCTTGAAAGTGTTCACAACCATTCAGTTTTACAAAAACACTTTTGTAAGGCTTTGAGAACAAAACATTGGCTTTATTTTCATGATGGCTTTGTCAACGGGGCTATGAAAACTGACTCTCCTAGATCTGTTTTATATTTCAAAACAGAGAAAAGCAGGAACTGCAGAACAATGGCTGCATCTTTAAAATGTGTGCAGGCTAAATGAAAGCTGCCGAGGACGTAAACTATAGAGATTTTAGGATTTTAAATATTACATGTTACAAAAGCTATTACATATTACAAGACGTAAATAAGAGGCACAGAGGAAAAGATGAAAAGCGCTGAAACAACCCTTGGCCCCACTTTGAAGTTACAAAAGCATTGCACCAACTCAAAAGAAACCATGAGCGCGCGCGATTGCCATCAGAAATAAAGGCTTCTCCCAGAGCCACGCACCTCCCTTTTTTCCAAGCCTGATGTCCAAGACTTTCTCAATAGTTTCACTGTTGTCTTGTTGTTCATCAGCGCCTTCCCCAGTCATCTCTATCAGGTCATCAGAATCCGTCTCAAAATCATCATCCTCTTTGTAGCTGAATAAGATCAAAACCAAACTGATATAAAACCCTTGACTCTTCCCAGCCCACCAACACAGAGAATGGCTCAGACTGGAGCACCTTCTCCAGCATTTATCCTGTGGTTCAGTGCACATTCCGCACACACGTGTCTTAAGTCATCCATTCAGTATTTTTCCCCAAGACACTTAGACAGCTACACTTTATCAGACTAATCCTCTATCTTGCCCATATAATTTTTCTGACCATGGTCAACATCAGATGATTTATAAGGTGGAACAATCTCTGCAGCAGAAGCAAGGCCATAACAGAGAAAGTCTCCACTGTTGAGGGAAAGATTATTCTATGGAGGTTGCAGAGCATCGAAAGGCTGCATGGGTGCCTACACTGCCCTAGGAACTGCACTTCTCATCTTCGATGAATGTTTAACCACCACAAAATATCATTTGGATGGCTCTTGGCAAGTCCCTTATTGGGACTGCCCGAAAGGTGAGAAGGTACATCGGGGAATGGATAAAGCTTTACCTCCACCCTGTCTCAACGCTCTGTCCCAAGGCATTACCTATCAGCCACTCTCGGACAACTGGTCCAGTCCAGCACAGCTGCTCCCTTTTGCTCATTTTCATCTATTATTTGCAATTATTAATCTCATCTGAGAGTGCTTTACAAATGTTATGCAAACCTCCTCACGTTTCTCTAAGAGGGACTGGTAAACATTCCCTCCTTCACAGATGGCAAAACGAGGTAAACCCGGATGTTCCCAGCATGAACCTGTCAAAAGAGCCACACCTCAGCCATAGGTCTCTGCAGGGCACAGCAGGGTCTCTGCAGGACCACACAGGGAGTCAGGGCCCCCTGGTACCCCTTCCTGATACACCAGAAGCAACCCCAAGCAACCCCACGCTTCTTCACACCTGACATTTTTGGCTGCTCTTCGCCGAGTTTGTCTCTTGGGGGTCTCATCGTCTTCGTCATCATCATCATCTTCAGATGAGTCTGGTTTCTTCCTCTTCCCACGCTGGATTTTGTGGGGCTTTTTAACGCCGGTTTTGGCCACTGTTCTAAAATAAGAGTTAATAAAGCCATAATACAGCATGGTTTATGTAAATATCTGCTTTAGTAAGACTTTAAGGAAGCACGAATCTCAAATATTAGACTCCTAAGGGATTTAATCTGCTCTAACTATCACGGAAACCACTCTATTGCTCACTGGAGCATGAGATGGGGAGATGAGGGAGTAACTAGGCCCTAGGTTTACTAGGTCGTAAACAAGGGTAATATTGCAGGAAAAATACACATTCATTAGTGACAAATAGGGATTCCCTCTCCATGCAGCACAGGCAGAAAAAGAGACTGAACCAACCATTCCTTACCTCCTTTGGACAGGCCTTCTTGCTTTAATTTTCTTCGGTTCAGGCTCACTTTCTCCACTGGTGCCTTGCTCCCCTCCATCTTCATCCTCTTCTCCAGCAGAAACCTCTCTTTTCCATTTAATTCTGCAGTCAGAAACGTAGGTCATGAAGGGCAATGATATTTCTACACAAATACCTGAACAAATCATCAGGGCCATAATCACAGGAAAAAAGTTCAAAACTGCATCCTTGGCTGTTCAGTGCAATGCAGGGGGGATGTTATGGTGTGATTCTCTGCTTTTAGGAGGGGGGTCTCAGTCACCTGGGCTTTTGTTCACACAGAGGCAGGACTGCCTTCAGTGAGAGCAGCTCTTACCACATGCAACCATGTGCTGGTTGTAGAGCTGTACTGCTCAAACCTGGGTGGGTAAAGGCTTTGATTGATGATTTTTTTTCCCTCTACTTCTGCATTTTTGAGATGGGCTGGAAGGATCTGAAGAGAAGTGCTCACTGTCACAGAGCATGAGCCACAATGTGCAGTTACATGAGAGCCTTGGAGCCCAGAAAATGGAACAACGAATCTCCTGACATCTAAATTCTCCTGCTAATTCAAGTTTCCAAGTGTGAAGCCAAGTCACATTGTACCATTAGTGGAAGGAAGCACATTCTCTGGGGGCAATTCAGAACAAAGCTGCAGCTCCAAAATGCCTTTTGGAGGAGCCCCTCTTCTCTCCAAGGGGATATGGAGGGTCCAAAAAGATCATTCTCCTTGACCAGGAGAGGTTCATATCACCACAGTCCTCCTTCTGTTTTATCACCTTCCCTCTTCCACTGATGGGTACAACTAAATGAAGAGTTAAAAGACAAGATGCAGGAGAAAGTGAGCAGGATCATGTGGCTGTGTTTAGATTTTCTCCATCAGGCAGCTCATGGTTCCCTACTTCACTTAAGTATTTGGAAAAACCAAAAAGTACTTCTTAGATGGGAAAAACGCAGTAAAATATGACTGTAAGTGAACTCAGTTACAGTGCTCAGACATCCAAAACATTCTTTATGAAAGTTCTTTTGTTTTAATGGAGGGTTATAAAAGATAAAAGAGGATAATAATTTGGCATTTTATTCTCAGTTAATCAAAAAGGTGGGAGGAGAAGGCATTAAACTGTTTTAAGTATCTCTGAAGGAGAATCACTAACCTGATGGAAGAGCGAAAGACTGACAACAGAAAGTGAACCTGACTCATTCAGATTCCATCACAGGCATGACAGGAAAATACAAACAGAAGTTGGAAAATTGCATCCATCTAAAGATCCATATTCATACTTCAATTTTAGTAACCCAAAGTATTATTACTGGCAATATTGAAGTATTTCTTTTACAATCTCTCCATGTTGACAACTCCGACCAAACAATCCAATGTGCTACTGTTCGGAGAAATAAACCAAGGCATCACCACTCAAAACCCCTTCCTTAGAAACTTACTTTCTTTTCAACTGCTTCTGGCGTCTTCTTTTAGGGCTCTCATTTTCAGATTCGCTACTTGCCTTTAATTGAAAAGAAAAAAAATCAGGTTTTAGGCTTCACTCCGGACTGGCTCCTCAAGGATGCAAGTGAAACACGTGCCTGTGGGCTGAGCCCAACTCCTTTCCCTGCAGCCCGAAGGACACTTTGGTGCAGAGCAGCTGCCTCCCAGCACCACCACCTCAGCTGCACAGTCCTGCTGCTCTGCTCTCAGTGTGAGGAAGGAAACTCTCTGCAGGAAGCCTGGAGAGCTCTACAGCATCACCTATCCTGGAGTCCCTGAGCTCAGGACCCATCCACCCCTCGGTATCAGCCCCCAGTGCCCAACAGACACCACAGCAGCAGTGGCCAGGCAGACCTGCAGTGTGTGCAACACCCCAGGGATTGCAAACCCACGGGTGAATTTATCCCAACAAATGCATTATGATCTCTGCCTTCATTGCACTAACTTCCTACAAGGAATGAAATAAAAATACTGTCATAAAAAGGCAATATTCTCATCAAAAGAGTGTCCTTGTCTTGCTGTTGGTTTTTTTTCTCCCACAGCAAAAGTCACCAAGGACCTGACTGGGTCAGAGCCGTGTCCTGCTGCTTTCCTTCCTCCTAGTCCTACAGTCTCCACCAGTGAAGTCTCTCTGGATAAATGTATCTACAGTTATTCTAACTACTTGCTGTACTATTTTAAAAGTGGGCGTCACTAATTCCCACAGACTAAGATAGCTAAAATAAATCTCTTTATGCTGGTTGTACACAGCCCCATTTTCATAAAAACTAGTCAACCACGAAAACAGATCACCACACAGATAACATGACTTCTCCTTAGCTTGCCCCAGAAAACACAAATAGGCAGGGACAAAACTGAAGAAACCCATGTGAGATTTCTAAAGAAGTATTAAAGTGACAGAAGTAGCCTCCAAGATTGCTTGCTCCACACACTTACTGGAAATCTCTAGCTGCTTTTTGCCACAGTATTTGGCTTTGGCTCCAGGCACTGTCTGTCCATCACCATGGGTACCACAGTTTGCATCCCCTGACACCCCCACTGCCCTCCTGGACAGAGCTCACACAGCTGTGCACACAAGGACCTTGTGAAATGGTCTGGCAACCCCACGCCATCCTTCATTCCCATTCTCCAGCTTTCCTTCCACCCATAGGAATTTCTGTCTTGCTCGCATCAGTGAATCCATTAAAACACACTCAAATACTGGATGCCACGTCAGACCTGGATTTGGTGTCAGATTTGCATGCGGCACAATAACACCTTTTGCACCATATCTTACTACAAACACGTGTTCATCCACCTGTTTCATGGCCCTGCATGAAATCCCTGGCTCATTTACGAAGCATGAAGCAGCAAGTGCCTGGCAAACACCATGGAGAGCCCTACCTACCCTTGCAACACAAGCCAAGCATTCCACAGATTTCAGTTTTGACACACAAAATTTCGAAGTCCTCAGTTTTCCTTTTCTTTTTTAATCTCTTATCCACTTTCTGAAGCTTTTCACATTCCAATTGGGCATGATTTTAACAGCTGTCTCTCAGTGCACGTTTACTTTTGCTGTCTTTTGGCAAGCCACAAGTAAAGAGAGGTGGATTTCTGTTCTGCTCTGCGTCAGAGAAGATCACATTGGGAGAAAACCAAATACAACCTTTAGCTCTTTGAAATTAACTCCACTTCTGTGCCAAAATCCCATTTTCCAAGTTTCTAGTGTCCATTTTCCTGATGCCTGTACTCTCCCCCTGCTGTCGCTGTGTCTACAAAGCTGATGACAATCTCTTCATGACTCGACTTTTCCTCCTCTTTTCCACCTTGAAAAATGTAACTTGTGACTGCAGCTCAGCCGCCTTCTCTTACATTTTTCAAAGGCACCATTGTCTGTTTTGGATGCGTGTCAAGCCCAGCTCCATCTCCTCTGACACAGCCAGTCCCCAGCCTGAGTCATCTGCCTGCCTTGTGCTGCCACATCCTCCCCATCCCAGTACGGAGTGCTGGGAAGCGCCGTACTGCAGCTCCTCAGCCTCTCCTCCCTGCTCCATCGTGTCTCCTGGTGATAAATTCCTTGTTCAAGGAAGCACAGAGGACAGCCAGAGAGCCAGGGCATGCCACGTCCAGAGCGTGCACCTGAGGCCCTGTCTGCCCACCACCACCATCAGGAACAGACTGGTTGGGAAATCACACACAACTTGAATTTTAATAATGTCACCTCCCCAAATGACACAAGCTATGCTGGCAAAGTCCATCCCCAGTCCCCAGCAGGATTTCTGTCAGCCCAGCAGGAGATGTTGGGGTCACGCTGCTCGCTCCAGAGCCCGAGTGCCAGTGCTGGGCTCAGGCTGCCCTGCTGGGGTGCTGCTGCTGTGGCCAAGGGGAGAGACAACCTGTCTTCCCTAGCTCCCCCTTATCAAACACTACAAATGCGCCCAACTTATTCCTGCATCGCTGCTTTCCAGCTGGACTACGATCTGGCCTCTTACAACTTCCCCATCTCCATCTGAAGGGATCAGCCTTCCCTCTCCATGCCGCACTGACTCCTCACATCAATTCTTTCCCTCTCCCAGCACATAAAGTGCACACGCTTTTACTTGATTAATTACACTGTATTTTGCTGTGGAGCAATACTGAACAAACATAATGATGCTGCACATGTAGCACCAAGAAGAGCAAGAGAGCAATTCAAAGTCCTGCTCCTATAGATTATCCATGAGTGTCCTTGCCACCAGCCCAGGGCAGGAGAAATGGAGATTCCAGGCCACTGGAGAGGAGGTCCAGGTGAGCCTCTGGAGCTCACATTAGGAGAGACAATGACTTGCTTAAACAGAGCCAGTAAGTATTTCAGACTAAAGTCAAAGTGAGGACTTGCTCATTTCAGGCTTAACAGAGGCCAAACTCTAATGCTTCAGAAAAGCCAGAGAATCTCAGCTCATCAGGTTAGTTTTAAGTCTGCTGAACTTCTCTTTCCCAATGAGACCAGTAGTGTTTGAATTTTCAGCATATACATGAGACAAAGCATTGACCAAAATGCAAATTAGCAGAATTTTTTTTCCAATAAGAAAACCAGCTGTATTTTTAGAACACACTGGTGCGTGACTTCTGGCCTCTCTTTGACAGAAAAAATGCACTGACATTTGTCACCAAATTCAATCTGAAACTACTCTCTTTATAGTAAAAATATTGTGTCTGGTTGGGGCACGTTTATTTCTCAACTGCCCCAGAATCACAGAATGATGGAACGATAAAATGGTTTGGGTTGGAAGGGACCTTAAAGAGCATCCAGTTCCTGGCCATGGCCAGGGACACCTTCCACTATCCCAGGTTGCTCCCAGCCCCATCCAACCTGGCCTTGAACACTTCCAGGGATGGGGCAGCCACAGCTCCTCTGGGCACCCTGTGCCAGGGTCTCACCACCCTCATAGGGAAGAATTTCTATATACCTAACCTAAATCTCCCCTCTTTCAATCTGAATACTCTGAAAGGCACCTGGTTCTGCACACCTCACATCCCCTGGCTGAAACCTGAAGCTGATTTATTAACTGCAAAGAAAATGCCTGGGGAAGTAGTGTTTTTACTAAAAAGCTTACACGTTCTCTTGTTCCTGGAGACAGCTCTGGGCCTCTGAGCAGCTCTGTGCTCCTATGCAAAGCTGCGCTTTCGCTTCCCCAATAGCTCAGCCCACGCCTGGGTATTGATCACGAGTTATCACCCTCCCTGATCGCGCCTCGGACACCTACTCAATGAGCCCAGAAATCCCCAGAAGGCAACCATTTCTAACACACAAATAACCCTACCCAGAGTGCTGCTCTCAGAGGACACAGTGATTGAGCAGGGGCCCAAAACCTGAACCACTTCCACCTCTGCGCCGTCTCCCCCGCGCAGGTGAGTCACAGGGCAGCGCAGGGAGCTGGGATGGCTCATCCTTGCTCTGGTCTCTGAGCCACGCTGCCTGCACGATGCTCTTTGCTAATCTGCAGAGAAGCATTAGGGAAGAAGGCAATTACAAGCCCCCAGACACTGTGCTGGAAGTCCCAAGCAGCAAGCGACAGGCGCAGGTCACTGGGGACAGGATTAACCCTGCGAAGGCAAAACGCATCTTCAGACGTGCCTTGGATTTCTGCCAGCTCCAGCAGCAGCAAGGAGTGCTCAGCACCACGCAGGCTTGAGCTATGCTACTTCCTCTCTCTTGGTGTCTTCCAAAAGCAAGACTTTCCATCTCCTCCTGCTCTCTGCGAGGCCCCAGCACTGTGCTCCTGACAGGTCACACCCTCCATCGGATTCTGCTGCAGATGGGAGTTGCCCTATGGGGACCAGTCAGCATTGCTTTGGGGAGAGAGGGGTGAGGGGGTGCTCCAATTTTTTTAATTTCAGCTGTTTCACAAAAGTTGTAGTTGGGGGGTGATTTGGAGGACCTTTGGGGTTTTTTTGTTTTTTACAATATTTTGTGGTATAGCAAAGTTTTTGCATCTCAGATTTTTTAATTTTTTTAATCGTACCTTAAGTAGTAGGAAATAAAGATATCGAAAAAGAAAACAACATTTGCAAAACCACGTAATATTGTAAAACAAAAAAAGAAGGGACTTACCTGGGCCCCTAAGAGGGCACGGGGGTGTGCAGCGGAGCTCTGGGGTGGGTGTGAGGTCGCCGGCACAGTGCATGCCGGGCCATCGCACAGAGGGGCGGCCGGCCAGCCCAGCCTCTGCCAACTTGAAAAGGAAAACAAAAGCTACGTCAATGGTGCACCCCGAGCCCCTTCCTGACCTCTGCTCTGCGGGACAGCCAGCACAAGAGTCTGGGGGGGCAGCTGGTGGCACTGGGGTGCCACAAGGCTCAGCAATAACGCACCAGAGCAAGGAGCTGGAGACCTGCGTGTGACCCCTCGAGCATCCAAATGCACATCTTGGTGGCGAAGCACAAACAGCCTGAGTCAGAGAGCACCACCGGGCTCCTGCTCTGCTCAAAGTCTGCTGCTTATCTTCAGATTCCCAGCCCTAAGCCCCAAGCTCTCCACAGAAGCCTCTCTCTGGTTCTCTTTCCCCTCTGCTATAGCTACTCAACCTTCCTGAAGACCTGCAGATGAAATGCTTCCTGCAGAAAACCTGTCAGATACAAATGAAGGTGGCACCTAATTCCTACATCTTCAGAAAAAAAACCAACAGTGTTCTGAAACAGGAATAATTAGAAAGTTTGGCTGCCAGGCTCTAACCACTGTCACCTCCAACTGAAGCATAAAAGACTCCCCAATATTCAACCAAAGAAAAGTGATGGGTCATAAAGCAGCACACACACAAAAGCATTTATTAGTGGGATCCATTCCAGGATGGGCAACAATGACTGTTTTGTTGCCATGAGGTGTTTTTGGGAACTTTCCTTTATTCCTGGTTGGATTTGTGTTGTGTTTTGGTTTTGTTCTGCTTTTTTTATTACACAGACTCCTCTCCAGGATGTTCCTACAGCAGAGCATGACTTGCATTACGCCCCATTCCAGCAATCAGATCAGTGCATGCAGCTCTCAGCCCACGCAGTGTCCTGCTCACTCCAGAGGTCTCACGCCAAGCGGATCCAGCTGCAAGACTGGGACCTCAACTCCAACATCCATGCACCAAGCTGGGACTCAGTGTTTACAAGGCAATGCAGATGAGACCTCCCTTTGCTCTTTGGGTTTGGTTGGTTCTATAGGTTCAGTAATCCCTCATCCTTTTTTTTTTCCTTACCTCATCTTTTATATTAAATCGTGACGGTTCTTGTCTGCTTCGGTTTGACCTCCTAACCCCATAAACATCAGGATATTCTTCCCACATCTGCAAAATAAACAGACCATCAGAAGGCCTGCTTCACCCCAATTATTTCTGACATTTTAGAGAAGCTTGACGGTGTTTATAAAAAAACCTCAACATAAAACCATTAGGGAATTAGCAACCAGTAGATGGACACTTTAAAAAAACTGGCTGAAAAAGATCATTATTATTTTGGGGTATTTGGCACCACTCTAAAGCAGCACGTGTTTATCTCAGTGTTATCTTTACAGTGGTCCATCTTTCCACCAAGGTACAAATCACTCTCCAGCTCCCTCAGGCTGAAGGACAGAGTGTTGAGGCAACCAGCCCTCTGCAGCACTGGTACCAAAGGTATGGAGGCAACACCTTGGACGTGGAATGAACAGACCTAACAAGTCGACAGGGCAATTCTCTGTCACTAACAGCTTCCAGCACAATTCCTTTCCATAGGGAATGCCCCACCAGCTGCCTGGAGACATTGCCAGCTCCAACTTCAAAGGTGAATTCTGTGGCCTAGCCTGGATGGCAAATGGAGGAAGATACCCTGTCCTTTGGCAAGGCAAGGCAGTGGCCGCTGGTTCCTCTCCCGAATGCACTGACGGGAATGTGGTTTGGCAGCTCAGGGAACATGGATACGCAGAGGTGACTGCTGGGAATGGTTGTGCTCTTTGCTGTAAAACGAAGCCCTCACCAGTTTAATACACTGTGTATAAGAGCATGCAACTGTTCTTGTGAATGGACAGGACAAGGGGGAGACAAGAATGGATGCCCAAGGGGGATGAATGCAGAGCTGTGTTGGTGACACAGGAAACGAGTTACAAGGCAGACACAAACCACCACCATGCCCCTCAAAATCCTACACCAGCAATTCCTCTCTCCCTCGGCAGAACTTACTCTCTTAGTTCTCTACATCTATTAATTTCCTTCTGATTCTCTCTGCCTCCAGTCCTCAAACACCTCTGCAAGTCACTGTCAGGAAAAGGAAATCAAAATACACTGCCAGATGCAGCAGTGATTGGGATTGAGAGCGTGATGGATACAAGGCTGCAGCCCAGCAATTTTTCTGCCTCTGTTAAAGGAGTAATGGGATAAGGGACGGACTGTGACAGTGTGTATCTGCTGGGCATGCAAGTACAGAGGTACATTCACAAGAAAGAATAAATCAAAATGCTCCCCAAACCATTTGAAGAACTTGTCTTTTCATCTATTAAATGGCATGGGTTTTGAATGTGGGAGCAACTTCCATGACAAATCTTAATAGCACCTAACACAGATTAACCTCACCTTCATGGGTGTATCTAGACAAATACCAAACAAACAGTAATATAATAATTAATTGCATTGGTTATCCAAGGGGAATGGGTATCAACACGCCTAGGTTAGACCTAGCTAAGGAAGACACCCATTAACAGAGAAATTAAGGAAGGGAGAGGCTTTCTTATTAGAGGGTGCCCTGACCTTTTCATGTTTCACCCATGCTAATTATCACCTTGTGTATGGATGCGCTTCCTCACAGGATAATGTTAACATTTATTGTTAGGGACATGCTCTTGGAATCCTTCAGAGGGAGAGAAAACTTCCTTTGATGCCCACTTATCAACAGTAAACCACAAATTTTAATACAGTGTTATCACAACTGCCTTATAAACTCATCCTCTCTTGGCAGTCTGAACACTGGAGGATTTAGCCACGGCCTGAGCCAGCAGCCTGGAGCTTTGTGAGAGGGAGAAGATGGTAACAAAATCCTTCACCTCTCCCTGGCAGGTCCGTGGGGAGCGCAGGCTGGAAGCACTGTCCTTCCTCCTTATCCTTTACACACATAGCAACTTTCTCCATAAAACTCCCTCTCAGGAGCAAGCTGTGCCCAGTGCAACCCACAGCTGAGAACAACAGGATGGTTACACACCACAAACAAACAAACAAACAAGCTGATCTAACCAGAATTTTCTCCTTCCAAACGAACTCAGTTCACTGAGTTCTTGTCTCCAGATGGTATTTGGGCTCCTCTTTCTCACCTCACACTACCCTGTGTTACTCAGATGCCTCCATCCCTCAGGTAAAGCAGGTACCTGAGGTGCAGCTTCTGCCCTGGGGAGTGCAGAGGGACACTATGTGCAGTAACACCCACAATCCCCTTTCCTGCTGGACAGCAAGTGGAGGGAAAACCTGACTATCTGAGGGGTACTGCTAGGGAGGTGCTGGGAAGCTGCTGGGGGGAAAAAAAACCACAACAAAGAAGCACTGTTCTGGACTTAATAAATAATGGAAGTTAAATAGCTTTTTCATTCTTCCTCTTTTTTTTTCCCTATGCTTTTTTTCAGAGGAAGAGTGATGTAAAAAAATCCAGAGTTGTTCAAACTTCAAAACCTAGACAAATCTTCTCCCTGATTATTTTTCACGCGGGGAGGCTTTACTACTTCTGAGGGAGAGGAGAGACAGGAGAGAGGAGTGGAAAGACAGAGGGAGAGGATGAAATGACAGGATCATGTACTGAAGACAGGCACCTGCCCCTCATTCGCACCAGTCAGCCCTGTCATCATCTACCTGGTGTCTCAGGGGTTGTTCCACAAACACAGCAGCTCCTGCTCTCAAGGGTGACACCAGCAGGGCTCCAGCACACAGACCAAACAGCTTCTGGGGACACTGGAGGTCAGAGGCTGTTTGGTCCATGTGCAAAGTGGCCAGGAAGCTGGACACAGCTTCACTGAGGTCCTGCTGTCTGACCTTCTGTGGTGGGTACAGGAGTAATGTGTCTGTGCAGAGCAGCAGGGGCAATACCTTTTTAACATCTGCTATCCTTTCCTTCTTAGAGGCTGGTTTTTCTTTGGTTTCAGGAGGGGTCTGCTGGGATTTGGAACCCGTTGATTCACTTTCAGATTCAGACTGACTCTCAGAGGACTCGGAGCTGCTGTTTGACTCGCTGCCCTGCTCACTTTCAGACTGGCTTGCAGAGTCAGAGCCAGAGGCTTCTTCGGATGCCGAGTGACTAGTGGTAGAGAAAGAAGAGGTTACATTTTAACTGCACTGACACAGCCGTGAAATATGCAGCGAGCAAACCTGAGACACATCCAAGCCATAACAACAGGCTTGGAAAAGCCTGAATGCAAGTGTGGACCCTGCAGTCCCACACAGACACCCCGCACTGGCATTTTGCAGCAGAGGCAGCTCCTTCACAGGACTGACAATGAACACGGGTGAGAGCGCAGCCTCAAAAGTCCCTGTCCAGGATCTCCTGCTCATCACCAGAACAAAAGCAGTGGTGGTAGGTGAAGAGAAGCATTAGCAGTACCAGCAACACAGGTACTACTGGGAGGATCTGGCTGTCTTGGAGCGAGGAAGAGAAAGGTACAGTGGGAGCTGCAGCATCCAGACACCATCCGGCTGTATTAACAATAAGCAGTTGCTCCAGCACAGCTCTCCACTGCATCCTAGTGTGGCCAGTAGTTCAAAATAAATCTGAGATCCATTTTCTGGAAGAGGCCAGCATCAAACATTATAGCCATAAGACCATGAATGATATTAAATATAATGTTTCTTGCAAAAAGAATAAATTCAGCAACAGGGCAGAAGAAAGGAGCTTATACAGGCTTGTGGCTGGGGCAGCTCCTGTTTAAAGGATTACACCAGTGCTGCACAGACTGCATTTCTCAAGCCAATAAAGGGAGAGCAGAACACCAAGTAGGTGTATTCCCCTCTTATTTTTTTAGTATCTTTATATTAAAATGGGTTAACACAGAGAATATCCCCTTAAATAAAGGCTCCTCAACAAAACAATGAGAGGCCAAACTATTTTAGGTGGCCAAAACATTCAAGTACCTTTGCCCAGTCGCTCCCAACATCTCTTCTTATTTTAAAATCCAGAAAAGCAAACTCAAACCTCAGTACCTCGTATCACACACGCATTGGTAATGCAGCATTCAAACCCCACTGTCACAAACAAAAATGCAGTGACAATGATGCTATAAACTTTTGGAACAAGGAGCACCCCTTTCTCAGTCAGCTTTCCACTGGCAGCTGGATGTGTTTGTGATATTTAAGGATTTAATTAGAACACTATGAAAGAAGAGTCAGGAAAACTTGGCAGAGGGAAAACAGATCTTTATTTTTTTTTTCTACTTTTGTACAAAAGTAACAAATTACATCAAAGGCTTTGCTCAGATGTCACGCTTCAAGGAAGAAATAATAAAAAGGCAAAAAAACAAACCCCAAACAAACAAAAACCCAACCCAACCAAACAAAAAAAAACCAACACCAAAGCATGTGCACGTGTACATTTACATCCGACTGCACGGGGATTACCAGCTGGGGATTCCCGGATGGAGCCGGGGCCACTCCCGGACAGGACAAATCCCTGGATCCATGGATGTGGGGCGGGAGGCGGGCAGGGGGCAGCACCCGCGCGCCCTCAGGCGCCGCCGCCGCCATTTCGCGGCCGCCCTTCCGCCGCCATCTTGCGACCGCGGGGCTGTGTCCGATCCCCGGGATGGAGGCGCCTGGCACTGCCCCGGGCAAGGGGAACCGCGGGGAGCGCGGCCGTGCGGGCCTGAGGGGACACAAACGGAGCCCCTTCCGCAAGGAGCGGGGGCAGCCGTGACCCATGGCTGCTGTTTCACTGTCCCAGCCTGGGTTTGAGCGAACGGGGTTATTACAATGCTTCCTCCAAGCAGGGCTGGAAATTCAAGTTGAACCACGGCCATTCCGGGCTGCCCAGTCCCCTCCTGCCTGTCCTTGTCCATGGATGCAGGTTATCCACGATAACCTAAGGCGCAGCCCCACACACAGCATCCCACTGCACCCCTTGTTCTGTGGGCTCTACAACAGTCCCCCCTCCTTGTCCACCACAGCGCTCCACTGCCACAGCCATAACCTGTGGGGGTGCCACAGCCATAACCTCTGGTGGTGCCACAGCCATAACCTCTGGTGGTGCCACAGCTATAACCCCTGGGGGTGCCACAGCCATAACCTTTGGTGGTGCCACAGCCATAACCCGTGGGGATGCCACACCGCTCCCAGGAATAGCACTCCAGCAGCTCTGGGGACAGCTGGTGACCAAGGGCAGGGCTCAGCAGGACACCATCCAGCTGGGCCTCCACAAAGGAATGGGATCTGGAGGCATCCAAAGCTCTGCTATCACAACAAAAGTGGCAACATCAGGCTCTGCCTGAGCCACGTTGGCATCCTGTGTCCCAGAGGGATGCAAGGAAGGAGAGGACAATTTTTCCTTCCATCACATTTCTTAGCAATAGCTGGAAGGAATTGTAACAGCCCAGGCAAGACTGAGGCCAGACAGCTCTGACAGTATTTGTTTAGAGGCAGAACAGTAATTAGTGTCCTCCCGCTCTGGAGCTCTTTGTTCCTCAAAGCCCTAAGCTTTATTTCAAGGACACAGGGACACAAGCTCTCTGCACATCCATAGCCATAATTCATGTGTTTTATCCTCAACGTTGTCTGAACACTGTAATTCTTTTTTTCAGGCTGTGAACTGTGTCATCTGAAAAGAGGGAGACTTCTCTGGTGACATACACGTCTGTATGTGCAGGTATTTGCCTGCATACCTGCTTGCCCTACTAAGGAAAGAAACACAGATGAGAAGTGGTTATGTCCTTTTGAAGGCTGTTGAAAATAATTCTTCTTTTTTAATGAACAACCTGTTATCGAGGCAAAATATGTGTTTGTCTTCATTTCTATGTTAATCAGATTAAAAAATGACTGAAAGGCCTATTTCCATAAAATAACCCTTTCTAACTGTCACTGGGACAACCAGGAAGCATTTCTACCTGCCAACAGAATATAATGTAGTAGCAACATCAGATGTCAAATCGGGCCTAACACTGTATCTACCTGGAGACCTAAGTCCTCTTTTCAGAAATTATTTTTGGAATTTGTCCTGGTTTAATGCCCTTAAGTTAGCATCCAAATAAGACCTACTTTCAATTAAACTATAAGTGAGGGATAAGCTATAATTAATTGTCACAAAAATCACAATTCAACCAGACCACCCTCCTCCAAAAGCACCCATGAACATCAAAAGAAAGCAACAGATGGACCATTGGTAACTTCCGTGAAGTGAGGAACTCCTAAAAAAACTCGAGATCTGCAAAGACTCATCCAAATACATTCCTCTGGTTTCTAAGAAATACTTCAGGCTATAAGTCTGTTTTAATTAAGAGCCTGCTCCTGACTTGAGGGGGAGCAAAACTAAATCATTCCTTGCCAAGAATATGTTCCTTCCAAGAAATAAGTGGCTGAAAGGCAGTGATAAGACCCTTTAGAGTGAGGCATCTGAGTTTAAAAGGCAATTACCACGTGCCTGAAGCCTCCAGACTCTGCATTTAATATTTTATATATGACTTCATTTTATAGGGGATCACCTTTGCAAACAGCAAATCATTTTATAAGCTCTCAGTAAGAATAAACAGTAGATATGTTTCCAGAAGGTGTGAGACAGCTGAAAAAATGACCCCAATACACATTTGTGAAACCAAGAACTGACCGGGGAATGGCTCTAACTGGGACCATTCTGCCTCAGTGTTTAAAATGTGGCTTTTGAGGGACAGAACTTGAATTCAGGCAGGGGAATAAAGGAGGATTAATAACCCAAGACCCTCCCACAAGCAAAGCTCCTCCCAGCTTTAAGAACTGTTGTGAATGTTTTGAATCTAAACAAGTTTGAATCCAAACAGCAACATTCCACTGGGCTTCGCAAGCTCTGCAGGGATTCGACACCAGTAAAACCAATCCGTGAAGGCTGGAGAAGGACCTTGGCAGATTATCCCATGGCTGGATAACATCAGGGGCTGGATGACAGCAGGAACCGTTAGGTTTAACTCCTGTGCATTGCTGGCCACAGCGTCACGTGTGCTGTGGGTAACTGACAGCCAGGTGCACATCCACGGCTCACTGACACCGAAATGCCACGGGCAGGTGGCTGGGACACAGCCCCTCCCTGCTCCCACCCCTCCTCACCCTGCAGCCCATGTTCCCAGCACTGGCTGGACCCGCCAGGCTTCCTGATAACACATCAGAGAAACAGCAGGTCACTGCTGGCTTAAGCCAAGTCCAGACCAAGCCTTTACAGTAACCAGGAACAGTGGAAATAAACTGCACTTGGCAGTAGCAGGCAAGTTGCAGAGTAGAAAAGTAATAGGTCAGACTCAAGGATCTCAGGGGTCTTTTCCAACCTAATAGATCCTGAGAAAGAGGTGAGCAGCCTGGGGTCTGGGGGCAGCCACTGGGTCAGCTGAGCCTCACACCCTGTCCCCACAGTCCCACTGGCCTCAGCAGGACCATGGCAGGTCCAGACCAGGGGTGTGAGCCAGCTCTACCTGAGAGGGGCTCCTGGGCCCCCACAGCTTTTCAGCTCAGGCTGACAGCTGCTCCAAGCCGCTCCCATCCACCAGCAGAACCAACCTGAGATTTACTCCAAAGTACAGAGCAACAAAGCCAGTGCAGGCCACCAACTTAAAACTATTTTAACAGGTCTGTCTTCCTAAAGTGACCTGCATGAACTGTGGGACGTACAGGCATGGTGACAAACCACAGAAGGGGCAAACACACCGAGATGAGGACTGTGCCGCTGTTAAACATTTCCTTGGAATATCTTATCTATAAATGTGATGTTCCCTATTATGAAGAGAAACTATTTACAAGAACATGTGGTGACAGGACAAGGGGGAATGGCTTCAAACTGAAAGAAAGTAAGTTTAGATATTAGGAAAAAATTCCTTACTGTGAGCGTGCTGAGGCACTGGAACAGGTTGCCCAGACAGATTGTGAATTTCCCATTCCCTCGAAGTGTTAAAGGCAACCTGGTCTAGTGGAAGGTGTCCCTGCCCATGGCAGAGAGGTTGGAATGAGGTGATCTTTGTGGTCCATTCCAACCCAAACCATTCTGTGTTTCTATATAAACATATATGAAATGTCTAAACAGGCACCGTCAATGTTGATATGTGCACTCAAGTCACAGGGTGGCTGTAAAAAGGCACTAAACCATGTTAAATTTAAACTTTAGCCTAAACAAGCCAGGGAGAGGAACATGAGATGTATTCTAGCTATAGATCATTGGATAAAGAGAAGATAATACATGTACCACAGAGGAATGAGAACTGCATGGGCTCTATCCCTTGTTTTT
>VZRV01010997.1:1793260-1861242 GCA_013398115.1 Falcunculus frontatus | reverse complement strand
GGGGGGGGAGGAAATGAGCAAATACCACAGTAATCATAGACAAGGCCATACAGACACAGCACATGGAGTGTGCAGGAGAGCCAAGTGAAGGACAGATTGTGACACAGAAGACAAATAAATTCATTCCTAGCTTTTTGAGTTCCCTTGATTTTATTCTGAAAGTCTACTAAAAAGTGATTGGTGCTTGCCTATCTCCCAAGGCAAAGATTTTCTGAGTGAGAAGCCTTGAGAAGGGTCATTCGGTGAAAGAGCTTTTCCCAGTTTACTTCGTGCAGGGAAAAGTAGAAATGGGGGGAAGGGAAGGAAGAAAAATACTCCTGGTCCTCTACTCTCCATACCTATACATGGCATTTTAAAACACTGATCTATCTCCAGGCAGGAACTTAAACTAGAATATCCTAAACACAACCAGGCTCCTCATACTGTTTAGGAGAGAGTCTCAAACAACTCTGAATACTCAAAATATGGTTTGTCCAACTCTGGGCCACCTTCCAAGGGGCACAACAAACTCCCACAGTGACATGGCTGCCCCTTCCAGATTACCAACATGCGCTTCAAAGAAGCATAAAAATATTTCCCTAACCTCACTTTGTGACCAGTAACTTTTATTTTTTTCCCTTTCAATAGGCATGTGAGAAGTTCTCATGGAGAATCCACACTTCTCCCACCTGTGCCTGCAAACTTGGCTTGCAGGGTTGGGTGTTCGTTACATTTATACAGCACTAGGCACATCCAGGCCATGGTGCTGCTGTACCAGCTGAGGGATTATGCACCCAGCAGGTATCTATCCAAAATATCCACCTGCACTGAGCTGTGAGGCCTTCCAGCCTATTCTGGCCACTGCTACCTACCCCAGCACAGGACTCTCAAATGCCAAAGGCAGAGCTAAATATATCCCTCACTGCTCTGCTGCAGCTCAGTGAAGCACATTGGGCTATCCTGAATGATAAAGACTTTCCAAAAGCTGGTGGGGTTTTTTTCTCCACTACAAAGACACTATGCTGTGCTTGCATAAGCAAGCAAAAAGAGCAATTCATTCATGATGGGGAGAGCTGGCTCTCTTGCTCTCTGATCTTAAAGCCAGAGGGTGAAAATGCTTGGGATGTTCAGTGGGAAAAGAGAAAAAAGGAAAAAAAAAAACAACAGCAGAGGGACAAAAGGAGTCAAAATCTGTCTGCTTGATTAAGGAGCACCATTGATAAACTCCAAGGCAGCATCCTTCCCTTTCCCTGCACAGAAAGGGGAGAACAATTGCAGTTCTCAAAAGTTTGAAAGAGCCCGTCCCTCCCTCCCCGGGAAGCAGCGAAGCGTTTCCGGGCTCCACATCCCACATCAGCCGGAGGACCCTGGCTGGCTCCTCGCAGCTCCCAGCTCCTCTTCACCCCCAGGCAATGAGAAGAGCAGGAGCCCGGGGGGTGCACACCTTCCTCAGACAGTGGGCAGGGCTGTCCCTGTGCCCTCCCCTGTTCCAGCCACCGTTGCGCTGTGTCCCACCGGGGACAGCCAAGCTGAAGCTCAGTGGCAGCACAAAGGGGATTCCCACACAGATGCATCCCACTGGCAAAGGACATGTGGATGCATGAGGTGGGCTGGAGCGTGCACACACAATTAGTACAGAGAAGGTGGATGCTTTTTCTCCCTTAACATTTGGCAAACTTCCTCTAAAACCTCTCAAATTAAAGACATGAAGTGTATATGGAAATTAGGACCCAAACCTCATTAACAGGAACATGATGGTGCAGAAATTCCTTTCTGGTTCCAGGTGACCTGCAGTTCAGAAGAAGGGAGCCTGATCTGGCCTGAGGGGGTTATTCCAAGTGACTCTTAAAAGCTGTTTTTAACCAAGAGATTTAAGGCTCATCACTAAGCCCAAGTTTTATAGACAGCACATAGCATTCAAATCTCAACTGGTGACAACTCTGTAGTGAAGCACAGAGATTCCTCCCCACCAGAGAGAGGCAAACGACTCCTATAATTAACGTATTAGCAATTCTATTAGGTCAGCTATACCTAACAATAACACTTGCAAGAAACATAAATAGTTACAACACAGCTTTTTCCTAAGGAGTTGGGTGTTCTGAAGTCAGTGGATTCTTGACATTGCAACACCCTTGTTCATAGATGGGGTAAAGGTTGGTGAGCAATGAAGTGTTCAGCATCCTATGCCGTCTGTGGAGCTTGGCAGACACACCGCACTGAGCCATGCCAAGATCAAATGCCATGCCAGCACTTCCAGCACAACACCAGAAAGGAATCTGAGATCACTGTTACAAACTTTTTAATTTTTAACCCCTATTAGTCAAGGCTAGAAAAACACATGTAGTACAGAGTAGGTTATTTCAGCCCACAGGTAAATATAAAGCAAGGTGGAGACTGAAAATTATACTTTAGCAGCAGTGCTGCACAAGCTGTAATGTAAAATGAGCTGCTGTGCATTTAGAAAGACTCAGCAACATTTGGCTCATTATATCCAAAAAATACTCCCTGCTCCAAGAAAAGGAGGCATTAACAGTGTGACAGACTTAAAAAAGCTTCACTGCAAGTCACTAGGGGTAAACTTTTCCTCTGGCCTTTTTTGCTTTCATTTCAAGGCTCCTTTACAGGATGTGAAGGTGGGCTTTACACACACACCAGCACCAATTGAAAGAGCATCTTCACATGGCATTTCAGCACACATCTTTTAATAAAAGCACACCAGAAAGATTGATGTAAGACACCATGTCAGTAGAGCAGCACAACCTTTGCTAGAAGGCTGCTTCTAATTATGGTAATCCAGGCCATCCCCTCCCCCAGTGCTGTGCTGTTTGTATTTATTTTCCTTGAAGGAGAGGAGAGATAAAGCAGAACAGCAGCTTTCTCCAGCCATTATCAGCTCCTCCTGAGCTGGATTTCAGCTAGGGGCAAGGAGATTTAGAAGCCTTTTCCACCTCCAGAACTTAGCAGCCTAATTTAACATTGCAATTCCTGCTGGGACCGTTGTGTGCAACACGAGAAACAAAATACAGTGGATACACACACCTCCAGGTTATGTGGAGATGCAATTTCAGCGTAAGCTGCCAAACTCACTCAAAGTAGGTTTACTTTGGCTGTCTTGAGTTCAAAAGCAGCCAGTCCATGGCATCAGAAGCTTCAGTTCAGTCCCTACACTCCTGCTCACAGTCTCAGGTACTTCACCTCATGGCCAGTCTGCATCTGCCACTGGTACCCTCAACTGCTCCTCAAAACCAGCACTGGTAAACCTAATTAAGAGATGTGCCAGTATAAAACTTCTTCAGAGACAACTCTGGCAGCTCAGTAACCTGCTAACGGTATAAGCAACTTTCTGAGGGGTGAAACATGAAAACAAAGACAGGAATTGGTTTATCCCTGTACCGACTTGGAGAGATTAAAATGAAACACCGATGCCCTCCTTCCGAGCCCTGTCAAAGCTACTAGTGGAAGTGTTTGTTTGAACACAGAAGTGTGGTTATGGCAGCCCCAGCACTGCTCCCGAGGCACAGCCGGGATCCGCGTTCTCGGAAATGCCACCACCGAGCCACAGCTCGGCTCCAGCGCTGGAGGAAGTGGGGGAAGGTGCAGATAAGGGCAACTGTTGCCTCAGAATGTAGCAGGTGAAACATCAACCCGACAGAAAGGGGAACAGGCTCTAATCTGCGATCTGAGCCACGTCACCTTGCCTTGGCTGAAGGCACTCATGGAGCTGGGAACACACCTGCACACATGTGCACTCAGCCATGGCAACACCCCTGCCCCAGCATAGGCTGTGCCACAGAAACAGGGTTACAGAATTACCCAGGTGAGCTCTTTATTTCCATTTCTCAATTTTTATTCAGCTAAAGTCATGCATTTTAGAGAACCTATAAAATTTGGTTAATTAGCTTAAGATGTTTAACTAAAAAAAGAACAATCCAGAAGACAATGAATTCCAGCTAAATGTAGCTTCTTGCAGTTGGTGAGCCCTTTTTATAGCTCTGTATATACTGTATCCATCTCTGGCAGCAATCACAAAACAGGGAACAGAGGAGTTGAAAGCCTCAGGATTGTGCATGCGTAATTAGATGAGACACTTCCTTCACGTGGGTAATGTGAAACAGAAGTAACAAAGCAAAACAAGAACAATCTCCTTTGTGCTGCACAGATTACATCACGATTCATATGAATTCCTTGCACATTATCCCTTTTGTGTCGAGCACTGATCAAACATCTTTCCCTTAAAAAAAGGCTCCGGACAGTTTCATAAATGGTTAAAGCTTAAAAAGGGAGGTGGGGGGAAAAGTCGTTGTTGAAGAATGCAGCGGTGCAAATGAAACTGAAAGCCTCGGCACATGCACACGGCCACAACAGCTAAAAAGCAACCCGTCACCTGGATAAAAACTTGAAACCCACAGTTTGAGGCATTTTAACAAATGTGTTCAAAGTTTCTACTCGGCTGAAAGAAAATCAGTTGCAAAATGCACAGTGAAAGCAAACAGTGAGTTTTGGCGATTTAAGGATACTGAAAGCTGTACCTCTACTTAAAAAAAAGACAGATGTTCCAGGAATACTATGGCATTCTACAATTCCTTTTGAAGTTAAAAAAAAAAAAAAAAAAGAAAAAAAAACCCGCAGCAAAAATAGTCCTGCTTCTTTTCAAGTCGCTTCTCAAAATAGCTTGCACCATTAAAATGAAAACCCCTTAAAATGAAAGCACTGTAAGCCCACGCCTGGCATATGAGCGGAAGCGGGGGGAGGCAGCGGCAGCCGCCCGCTCCCGGCGCGCTGATCCCGATCCCACTGCCGCTCCCGGGGGCCCGCGCGGCGCGCGCAGCCAATGGCGGCGCGGCCGGCGCAGGGCGGCCTTTGAACCCCGCAGCCGCTTCCCGCGGCGCCCGAGCAGTGCGGCACAAAGAACAGCCATTTTGTGACAGCGCCGGCCGCCGCAGCCCGCCCGAGCCGGCCTCACCGCCGCCCCAACGACAACGGGCTGCCCCCTGCTCCCACCGCCACGCACGGGGGGCACTTTGTGCTTAACGTGATCATCTCCCGCCTCTCCCCCCCCTCCGCCAAATGCTGGTTCGTGTGTACCGACATCTCCATAAAATGGCTGCCACGTCAGGCGAGGGTGTTGTGCTGTGCAAAGCCCTGAGCTGGGAGGTGGCTGCTGAGCAAAAACACGCCATTTCAGACCTCGGAGCCCCAGCTCTGCACAGAAAACGGCCTGGGAGCTAACCCACCGCAACCTATTTTTCCCCCCCAAAAAAGATGTTTTAATGCTAGAGAAGCCCAGAGCTGGATACAAACACAAGGGCTTGTCCAGCCTTGCAGCTCAAACCGTTCACACGCCGGCTGTTCCAGAGGTGGGAGAGCAACTGCAACAGATACAGGCCAAGGGAAAGGAAAACTACGTATCCCACGCCTGTTACTTGCTATCCCCTGCAAAACTCACGCCTGGGCTTCAGGGGGGCCCCAGCCTGCCTCTGGCCTCTGCACTTCCCGTGAGGGCAGACCACGGATGTACCTTCACACTACCTGCCTTTCAGACATGCAGGACAGGAAGATGCTAGGAAATATAGCAGATTGTGTTCATTTATTTATGCAAATCCCAGGCACACAGGTGGGGGTCAGCAGGAACTGCAGCAGACCCAGAGCAACTCTTCCCCCTTTGGGGAAAGTTGCATGAAATCACTCAGCTCCAAGTTCGATTTACTGTCAAAGCACAAAGGACAGGTGTTGCTGGGCACCTGGAAAGGCAGGAGTACAGCTCTCAGCTCTCAAACTGTAAAGAGTTAACACCATTTCTCTCCCCAAGAAAAGTTATCTGCTTTGGGACAATTCTCAGCCATTTTTGTTTATTCAGCACAGGCCTTTGTATTTCCTTAGAACTGGAAAGGTGGGAGTCAATTCCTGAGTTAGGACACTACAGTGGTGTGCAAGAACCGTATTTTCTTCCACTCTAACACCCTTCTCCAGCCCAGAGAATGGCACCGGCCATATCCACCTCCTCCACCACCCAGGGCTCCCACCAGGACTGTGCAACTTCCATGTTCAGGTACTTCCACGGATGCCAAGCTGGTCTCAGCAGCACATGAAGTGCAGACACCGGTGCACTTCTGGGTTACAATACAGAAAAGTGGTGGCTTTACTTCCTAGAAATCATTTCCCCTACTTCAGGTCAGCCTCAGGAAGTAAAGCTCATTTTATGACACTGAGCTGACTCACAGCTCACAAATAAGCTCAACAGGGCTCACTTGCAAATATCCTGTGCTCAACTGTTCCCACACTTCAGGTGTGTTGGTGTCACACACAGCAGGTTTATTTTGAGAAAAAAAAAAGATGTGAAGGGGGAGAAGGGTAACCTCACACAACAGGTGTTAAATGTAAATGGATCAATTATGATAAATAACCTTTCAATGAAAACCCCAAAAGCACACGAGACACTATGCAAATCTCATACCCCTAAGGACAAAACCCCTGTGGGACTCCTGCTACATGGCTCAGATTCTAGCTACTATTCCTTTCCAACACTGATAAAATACTTTAAATTTCCTCAACAAATTATGTCTATTGCTGCTCTTGTTGATAATCTCCACTTTAAAAAAGCATAAAAATTTATATAAACTGAACAATAAATAATTTTTATAAATGGTGACTTTTCACACAATATTTTATGTGCAGCATTTACAGTAAAGAAAGCACAATATGAAAATCTGACGTGTTTTTAAACTGCATTATTAGAAAAGCTCTGTTGAAGTGCTACATGTAATGCTTCAACAATCCCTGAGGCTAATTCAGTTAATAATAATTTCAAATTAAATAAACTTACCCATATCCATTTTAGAATTTAAAATTTGACTGCAATTTTAATACACCCAGACCATCCAAGTTTGTAACAGAAGGTTACAGTAATTTGATAATATATATATTCCCACACTATTTCAAGTTCGTGTGCTTAAGGAAGGTTAAATACTGGACATCAAGAATTCTATTCAAACACCTGAACATCACATAGAGCACATGTGATACAACAGACAGTTCAGAGTTCTTTTTTATTAATGTTGGTTAAAAATGCAGCAAGACAACACCAGAGAAAAAGAAACAGGCCAAGATTCAATTAAAATTAACAAAATGCAAAACTCAGTAATATTCACAAACTAGAAAACAAAAATGCATATAGTTTAATTTCCAATTTTTGGAGGAGCCGACCCTTTAAATACAAAATGAGCGATTTGGTAATTGTACTTCTGCATTCCCAGCAAACAAACATTTTCAGTAATTCATACTTTTCCCACATCAAGGTTAAGTTTATAAAAATCTGTAAAGAATCTCATTACTCAACAAAAGTAAATAAAAATACTCTGAGCAAAATACATTAAACAAAACAAGCAAAGCATTTGGTGCCTCTTGTTAACAGTCCCAGTGTATATTTTATAATACAAAATGCCATCACCAGCAGGACAAAGTCTGGTTAAATTGTATAAAAATATTCTAAAATACCTCAACAGAATCAAAGTTCTACAAGCTCAAATAAAATCTGAAGTAAGAGGTACCTGACAAACAGGCACTTTTCAGTTTATATTTTAAAATAAGCTTTTTTTCATTCATGTAACTTTTTCTTGTGCCTATTTACTATAATTTACTACTACACCAGGCTTCTGTATGGCCCTCAGTTAAAGTTTAGACTTCTGAGATTCTTCAAAGAAAAATCTGCCTTGTATGTAAAATGGTGCAATGCAGCAATGGCTAAACCGACAAGGTCATTTTTCACAGCACAAAAAACCTAAAAACTGAAATTCAAAAGCTGGAAAAACATCATACAGGGGCAAGGGCTGCCCTGAATAAAGGTACAGTACCTTTTGCCTAGGACATGGGCCCTTAAGTCACAACACAACTTTCAGAAATTGCTACCAAAAAAAATTAGGGTGTGGCATGCTAACAATCTCAAGGTCATTCCTTAAAAAGGAAGCAAAATCAGTAAAATGTTTTCTATTAAGCACTGACAGTAACCCAAGGCTGTCAAAGTAAACAGGGTATTCACAGGTTTTACAAAAAAAAAAAAAAAAAGAAAGTTGATAGGTCATACCTCGATGCATTGCTGTGGACTGAACCCTCCTCTCCTTGGCTTTTGTCCTTATTTCTCATCATCTTTTTATTCTTAAATATTAAAAGGGGGTCAGGGGTGTCTGTTTGCTTTGAAGTCCTGTGCCCAGGTATTTACTGTCAAAAGTTGAAAGAAAGGTAAGGTCCCAGTTCGTTTCACTGGCTTTCATTATCAGGAACAAAGTCCTGACGCTGCAATGATATTGTTATAACAATACACAACACTGATCAACACGGCAAACCGGAGATTTAAAACAAATAATCATTTTTACAAGAAAAATCCGAGAATAAACACAGGAGAGGAGCATCCTGCAAACTTTCCCAAAGTAACACTGGATGCAAATAATCTCTGTATCTTATTGCGTCATCCCAATACAGCACAAATCGGTCGAAAATCAAAGTACTCAAAACGGCAGAAATCTAAAAATTATTATTATTAATTGCTCACCTACCTGATCCATGCACCGCCGCCAGGACCAAGTCGATATTAGTTTCGGGTAGTGGAAAAACATTAGATCCAAAATATTTAGAATTATACCGATAAAATACAAATTTCAGAAAATGAAAAAAATATATATATTCTAATCCCAAAAATATGCTGCCGACAAAGCAAAAGAAGCGGTAATTAGTAGAAAAATGTCCGGGGGAAAAAGCTCATTAGGAGAGCGCACAAAAATGGAGGTACGCCATGGCTTCTAAGCTGGAAAAACAACGACCTGGGCTCTCTCCACGGCTTCTTCTTTCCAGCAAGGCACGAAAAAGGAGCCCTCAAAAGCTGCTTTTCTGCCCGAAAAGGGTCCGCTCGGCCCCCGATTAGTGCCTAGGAGAGGCAAGGGGCTGTGGGGGCCCCCTGAGGCTGCCCGAAAGTTAGGGAAAGTTGCGTAAAGTGTTGGGGAAGGCACGGAGCTGAGCGCGCTCTCTCTAAGGCACAGCCGCCATCTAGAGCTCCTTCCCAGCTCTGAGCTCTGCCTTTGATTGACACTCTCTACATTTACCCCACAACTCAGGTGATGTACCATAGACCCACCCCTTCATTTCTACCAAAAAAAGAGAGAGCCTCCACCTAAAGGGTGCCTGCTACCCCACAGCCCTGGCTCCTTCCAACTACCCCAGCTCAAGGGGCACCTTAACCCCATGTGGCTCAGGCACCCTTTGGAAGCCAGAAAGAAATGGAATTTGTGCCTTTTGTTTTAAAGATTTGCTAAATATTTCAGTGCCTGGGCTAAAATTACTTCCTCCCTGGACAGGAAGTGGTGCTGTTACAAGCCATTTTGAAGGCATGAAACTGGAGCTCACAGCCATGCAGGCAGCAACAGCCCACCCTGGGGGTCACCCCACCCAAGGGGCAGCTTCCCCCCAGTTCGGTGGCAGAATCCCCAGACAACAGCTCTCCCCTCTGCTCCCCAGTGCTGGCACTGGCAGGGGGGGACAGGAGCATCAGCCGCTCCCAAGCCAACCCCACAGAGCCGAGACTGCCCTCCAGCTCCACAGCGCCTCCCTAGTGGTTTCCCCCAACAGCTCAAATCCAACAGCCACACCATTTCCATCAGCTACGCCAAGGCACTGTGGTCAAGTCAGTCCAACACCATCAAACTGCTCATTTCTAATGTGCTTTCTTAACCCATTCATGGTCATTAACAGATTTTAACACAACAGATTAATTTTAAAGCTGCACAGTAACCAAGCCGCAGAGCTGCAAATCAGTCAATGGACACCTCCAACACAACATCCTGGAATTGAGAGGATGTATCACCAAAGGAATGGAGGTGATCCAAGCATCCCCATACCACTTGATTCTGACTACCAGTTGTCTTCCACGAGCAAAACCAACTCCTTAAAGCACAAAGACGTCTTGCATATTCGTAAGTATCACAAGACAGAACCATCGGCCACTGGGAGACCACCAGAAGACAAAGGGGCAATGGGCTAGTTTGGGGTTTTATGGGAACATCCATGGCACAGCATCCCAACAGCCCAAAACCATTGGCTTCAACCAGTAGAACCAACACAGTCTCCTTTAATTCCTCCACAGACCTGCCATTCATCTCCTACAACCATCTATCCTCTTTCCACAGGGGTTTCACAAGGAATTCTCCAATGCCACAAGCCATTTAAAAAATTCCACTTTACCAATTATTCACGAAAGACTCCTTGCACCTCAACTGCAAGAACTAAAAAACCTCAATGCAAGACCATTCCAAGCATTTTTGGGTAACACTAAGGAAATCCACTCATTTGAATGAGAAATCCTTCAGGTTGGTCCCAGCATCCAACTCCGCCATAAAAACACATGGCAAAACCAAACTGAAACAAGCATGTGCCATCAAAATGGCTGGAACATGTACAAGCAACTCATCATGGCAAAAATGGGCACTTCCAAAGTCTGGGCAAAACAAATGACTGAACACAGACAATGAACAGGATTTTGTTTGGGCTTTCAAAGACAATATCAAGGTTATCTCAGCACCAGATTTATCATCTTGGCCCTCCAGCACAAAACAAAAGACAACTTGGAGTTTCAGGTGAAACATATGGAGAAGAAATGGCTACAATTAAATTATTAGATCTACTAGAAACCTGTAAGGAAATAATGATTTCAAACATTAGAACCATTTTAAAATTCATTTGCGAAGGTTAACATGTCATTTGTAGCAGTATCAGAAATAACTCATTTTTTTTCTCACCAAACACATGGCACAGTATCGCGACACTAAGGCTACATGCAAGAGCAGTGAAGCAGATTGGACACTTATACAGAACAGTATTAAGACCAAAGAGACTGTTCAGGAAGTCTGTAGTCCAGGAAATCTGTTGAAAAGTTTCTGTACCCACACACAACCCAAGAACATACCTAAAAAAGTTACACAAAACATTCAAGTACTCCTTTATTGTTGTATTTTCTCAGCCTTCAATTGGTATCAATTCCATCTTAAAATAACTTCACAAAGTTCAGCAGCAGTGCCCTGACAATAGGCCAAGTACTGAAAACCCCTCATATTAAGCACCTGAATGAACAAGCCAGCGAATAAAAATTCATTGGAAGTCATGGCAAAGTGAACATAATTTGCAAATGAAAACCACGTTTGAAATCAAGTATAGCACAAAATTTTACCTCGCTTTCAGTACTTAGCTAAAGTATTTCTCAGTTTAATAGCAACCAAAAATGTAACCCACTTCAATATCAACACAATAAAAAAAAATATTCAGTCAGAAAGGACAAACACGAAGTGTGAAATAAACCAAAACCTTTTATTTAAAGTCACTTTAAAAATTACATTTTCTCAAAAGGGGTAGCAACAGATCTTTTACCAAATTAATTTGCCTGTCATGCAAACACAACCCAAAAGGAAAATTTTGCCACCCAGTCCTCAAACAGATCCATCATTGGACAGTCACTGATTAATTAAAATGCAAAGTCCATTTTGAGAGGATGATCACAACCCAGATCTTCTCTGGTTTAATAACATGAGAGTCCACGTTTTAACATCCTTTTCTTGGACAGACATCCCAGCACTCATGCATTAGTCCATTTCCTCAACCTCTCAATCCCCAGTGGAACTGCCATCTTGGTGTCTCATTCGTAGACTCCTTTTGACACTCTTCATCTGAATGGATTCTTTATGAAAAATTAGAAGAAAGATGCTGTTGGAATACACATCATAGCTTTAAACTAAGACATTCAACTACTGTACCTTGAAGATAATTTAAACATGTAACTCATGCTTCATTCCATGTTACACAGTCCACAATATCTACTTTTATCAGAAACAATGTCAAACAATCAACTCAAGAATCAAAAATAGAAAGTTTAACCATAACTATAAAAAACCAGGAGAAATTATTAGAAGTTCAAGAACCCTTTCAGGATCCATGAATTCCATTTGAAATTTCTTCACAGTGTTAAACCACTAGAAAAATCTGTGGTGAGAAATCTAAGAAATTTGCTCTTGCATCCATTTTCATTGCACTGGCCCATCCCCTGAAGCTGACACTGCTTAGTAGAAGACCAAGGTTCTTGTAACAAATCAAAATTTTTAAGTACAGTTCAAGCTCCTTTCTTTGAAGACACAGATCCATCAAAACCAATGAAAACTGGTTTCTTATAGACAGATGGTGACTGGAGACAAGACATTCCACCATCTTAACCCAGTTTTCCAGCTCATGAAAGATGTACAGTGCAACAGCAAACACACAAGCAAATGGAATGAGTGGTTTAGTTACTGGTGGGAAAGGACACATCAGAAATCAGATGAAAAGGGTCACAAGTCACACGAGCTGCCTTTAGCAAGGCTCCTGTTCCATATTCCAACTGTACTCCTCATGTAACAGCAACCAAGCCCACAGGTGACTGACAAACCAAACTGAGCAAACAACATCCACAGGGATAAATACAAACTCAATGTTCCCACCTATCTTCTTCCAAGAAATAGAAGTTCAATTTACTTCAAGAAAAACCCTACTCCTCACATGCAAAACTTACGTACAGGAAGTTACTAAGTTCTTAACGAACATCATTTTGAAACCCATGCTGACTGTAAGGCTGACATGCAAAAATGGTTTTAAAATGTCTTCATGATTTTGAGTATCTGCACTCCAATGTCAATTTATTCTTTTGCATATGTATAGGTTTTAACCTCATTTTAGTCTGAAAGCCAACTTCATCACCACTCTGCTCCCTGATAATCTTGGGCAGATTCTGACAAATGATGCAGAAATTACCCACAGCCCAGCAAAAACCAGTGGGGCCATCTAGTGGTCTCTGCCTCGGCATCCCAGTTTCCCCAGTCTCATCTCAAAATAACCAATTACAGCAAAGCAAAGAGCACTGGAAGCAGTGCAACAAGCCCAGTCTGACTTTCTCAAGTACCCATGTGTCCTGTTTTATGCTGTTCTGTAGACTTGTTTTAAATACAATGTATTGCACAAAAAAGTGGGATATGGGATCTGGTAATTCACTTTGCACTGTGAAACGTGGGTAGCTGCAGGAATATTCAACTCCATGACATTCAGTTTTCAGAAACTGAACTTTCAAGTTTAAAGAAATGCTTTGGTTCAAACATTCAACTCATCCTCAGTTAAGACAAGGTATCAAATATTTTAAAAGGTATTTTTCCCTCACACCAAGCTGGTTTTGGGGTTGCTTTGGGTTCGGTTCGGGTTTTTTTCCAGTTCTCACTAACCTAATTTCAAATCTATTTAGGCACTTGAAGAGGAATCAAAATTTTGAATATTTTTTCATGTTAATGTCTTGACCGAGGTATCAAAACATGAAAAAAATGACCACCACAAAGTTGTCCATTATTGTCACAATCAAACACTCAGAAGTACTAACATGCGTACAGTGGAAGCTCCATAAATAAGACCATTAAAATAATTTGTAGTTATTTTTAATAAGCTTAACATACAGAAATCCAATTATTGGCATCAACTTTCCCCACCTCTAAAAAATGTAATTTAGTTACATATTAGTCACCCTTAAAAGGCTCTTTCCAGTTGGGTCAGCCCTCTGCCTTAGACACGCACAGGACCTGCCAAAAGCAATTTCAGGGCAAATTTCCCTACTGGGTTCACCTACGTTGGGTTGGACCAAAAACTCTGCAAGCAGCCCCATGACGTTCATCTTAAAATGTTCTCTAAACCTTGTAAAATAATTAGCAGTGAACAGAACTGATGAGCTATTATAATTAAGAACACGTTCTTGTTCTCCAAGTTATTATACATCAAAAAGATGCCATTGGAATGGCCAAAATAATAATAGCAGCCTCTACACTTGTGAAATCTACATGTGCTTTAAAAGCTTTCACAGCATTTGTTTACTTATGAATTAAGCCACATTTTACTAAGAAATTTCAATAATGTTACAAAAATACGCTCCTCCATGAAGACATATGCAGTGATCCTACACTTGAGGTAGATATTGAAAAACCCATTTTTTCCTAGATGACATGAGTTTTCCATTCCTTCTGTAAAATGAATTAGGCATCCGCCCATTTTTCAAGCTTCTGTTATCTACTAGTTACTGGTTTGGTTTGCAAGCACTGCATTTTGGTCACCATAAATCAGGGACCTAGGCAGTCATGTAATACTGACAAAGTTTCCTTCAAACCACTGGTAACACATTGACACTCCATGCCCTCCATTCTCAACCTGCTTCGAGTTTCAAGGCAACAATTACAAAACATCTGAGTTTACAAAGTTTTTCTCTTCAGCTTTTTTGCTACATTAAAAGATCACAGCAATAACAGACATCCCTTATGGCCAAACCCATGGCTTCAGCCATTTCAGGTGCACTGAAAACCCTGCATTCTCCTTGAAGTGTGAGACTGAAGCCCAACACGTACAACATCCATGCATAAGACACCAATACATTTACAAACTTTTCCAGAATGAAATCTGAGGCTTAAACTTTTAACTGAGGTGACCTACTCGGGAAAGGGAATTCACTCCAACAGAGGGAGCTGAATGGACAGAATGAGGTTCTGAGAAAACCAAACCTCAAGTTCTACACTTCAAAGTTCATTAAAGCAAGGTTTTATTCTCAAAGACATCCCTGGTAACTTTTACACTGAAGGAAAGAACAGAGGTGTCCTTTATTGACAGCTAAGTCCATTATGTTATTCTGTACAGTCTTTAGCAAGAACTAAGTGCCCTGGACAGCTCTAAGTCTGCTTTTACCACCAACAGATGTTCCTTAAGCAGAGCAGTAAAAGCACAACTCATGGAGGTTTGGGTATTTTTAGGTACGAAAGGCTATTTTCCAGGTTTGTAAGATTTCAAGGTTAATTCCAGATAAGATGTGACTTTATTCGCATATGCACTCTTTTGTGGGTACTGTTTTTAAATAATAAATTTTATGGTATTAAGCAAAGTATGCCAACTTTAATGAAGCTCCTGGAGTTTTCAAGTACTTTCCTTCTTCTTAAAAAAAAAGAATTAAAAGTAAAATCAGTGCTTCAACTAAACACGATGTTAACCAGCAAAGGCAATACCAGATCTTTCAAGATCCACCCCTCTGAATGCTTTCACAACTGCTTTTTGAAGCAACTTATTTTGTAGACAACTGTTTCAATTAAGCCAATTAAGGGTTTCACATTCACCCCTTCCTTTAGGTAAGGACTGCAAACCAGAAAAGGGTGGAAGAATCACTTGGTATGTAACTGAAAAGCCGAAGTTCTACTCAAGAAGCCAGATCTGACAATAGCTAATTTAGAACTCCATGAAAAAACAAAAATGTACATAGAAAAATGTAGGCATCACATGAAGATTAATATTAAAATGGAATATGAGTCACGTGTTTAGAGATTCTAGCAGATGACTGAGGCTAGGAAGGCATCAGTGGATAGTATAGGAAGAGTTTTGAGGAACAACTAGAGAAGAAACAGATCAAGAAATATGCTGTTCTACACACACCTGCAGTGGGAAAAATAGCTTAAGACTTCTGAAAGAACAAAATAATAAAACTTACAGACCACAGTAGTAGAAGAGATTAAATACTTATCAAAACTGAGCTCATGTCCACACATTAAAAACTTAATTCCTCAAAGTCCATGAACTCTTTGCTACTTCTTTTGCTTCAGGACTGAAAACTCAAGTGATAAAATTGGTCCAAAATGAAAAGGACCCAGAAGCAGCAGGAGGCCAGAGTAACACGGCCTAGCAAGGTTTGCACCTTACCACCACATATTCCTTTTCCCTTTCAAAAGAGCTCTACATTAGTCTCCACACCATGGAGCGGATGAGAAGCACAGGACTTTTGGAGTACAAAACCAGCTTCTCTTCCAGCACCTGAAGCAGTGCAGAAGGCAGTGGCTGCTGGAGGGCCAGGAGCCACAGGACAGCTAAAATTCACTGTCATCTAGCCACTAAAATTAGTGGATTTGCATCTTGGAACAACATTTTCCCAAGCTATCTGAAGCCTAAGGAAGGCCTTGCTCAATCAGGTAGCATGTCAGACTGAAAGAAGTGGCTCCAAGAAACTGTCTTTTAAAGAAAAACATATATTCCAAAGCACAGTGCTACAGGAATAGAGCTTCCCACAAAAAAAAGTTAATCCATGTACACAAAATGCAATGGATGCCCTAATTAAATATGCAGAATCAAGGACTCCGAATTTTAAGCAGACAGGAAGACAAAAGGACTTGTGTCTTTCCACAGATTAACTCCCAAGAAAGTCACAAAATGTGCCAGAGACAACAAAAGGTCACGACCAAATTCCTTCTGGTTAAGGAAATGGGAAAAAATTCTGTCCCTATATTCATCCAGTATAGAACTGAATTAATTTATCTACTCAAGCCTGCCAATTTTATGTTTTGACTATGCGAGGAATGATTTCAAGTCTATCAGCTAGCAGTTTAACTTTAAAAAAATACAGGAAACTGTACTAGCATTTATCGTTTTGTGCAAAGCCAGAGCTTTATGAATGAAGAACAGAAACAGAACAATTGTAGAACAGGAGACTGTAACTGTCTGCTCAAAGGCTCTCACTGATCCTGACAGAAGCATAAGGACAACACAAGATGCTTGCAGGGCAAGTTCTTCCTGCTATACTTTCCACACCATTTGTTATCCAAATTGTGTGTAGTACCTCGCTAGAGACAGACATCTGCATACCAAAAACTCTTCTGAACAAGCAAAACTGTGATATAAAAGTTTTCAGTGAAATCTGGAGTCAAATCACAGAAGCCCCCAGAACTACAGTCGGATCTGAAAGCTGTTCTGCAGCCAGACAGGGAGAGAGCACTATCCAAGTATTGCTCATTTCCTAAGAGCCCCGCAGGAATGATCCTGGGATCCTTTTAACTAAGCTCTTCTGAAACACACATGCACACATGGCCCCACACTAATGAACTTAAGAATGTATTCAGCCAAAACCTTCAGCCACTTAAACGTTATAGCTATGTGTGGTTGCTGGGGTTTTTTAAAGCTAAAAAGTAAATGTTATTAGGAAGAACAACTTACCAGTGCTTCAACCAAAAGCAGCTATTTTGCTTACAGTGAGTAAATCAACTCCTCATCTGTAGGAAAAATGGGATATTAAAACATTTGAATTAAAATAAATTAAAAAATAAAAGAGATCTAGACCTTAAGGTATACAAGACCAAGCATTAACTTTTATTACAAAATCCCCCATACAAAAACTCAAAAAAATCCCAAGCATTCCCAGGTCACAGCATGTGCTACAAACGTTATTTTTATTTAAAAAAAATTAAAGTACCACTAAGGAACCTGTTATTAAAGAACCTGCAAACAACCCAAGAAATACAGACCCAGTCCTATACACAAACGCATTGAGAAACAACATAAAAAAAATTCTTTGAAATTTTTGAAAAAGATCAATCGGGCACCAAGTGGAAGCATGCTTAAGCAAACAGACTTGTGCTTCACAACAGAAAATAAAATGCTCTTTTTATTGAGAGAAGGTATCAGCTGGATGCAGGGCAATTATGTAAAACATTTATTTGGAACAAATTATCTACTCTATCTCAAAGTTACTCATGTATGGGCAAGGTCCAAATGTGAAAATCTGACTTTGAAAAAGCCTACTGGCAATCTGTATCAATAAATTTTTAATCACAGTTACCTTAAGCAAAGGTAGCAAGATTTAAGTAAGACCTAAAACTCTAAAACAACTACTGAATTCCCTTTTTACTGTAAATTTCAACTACATGAAATGAGCCATTTGAGTTTATCCTCTTGACACATACAAGCAAATCGTTTCTCTTGTGATCTCTCAGAATCTACTTATATTGAAATATAGCCTCAAATACATAAAAATTAATGAACCTATCCAGTGACAGCATACTGTGCAATCCTCTAAACCTCTTCTCTTCCATTTGATAGCTACTCAGATGTGTAGAAAGAAATATGGGATGAACAGGATTGTAATTTCTTTGTTGATGTAATTTACTTGAAACTATTATTATGGAAAAAGCCTTTAAAAAGGGAAATAACAGAAAAAAAAAAGCAGTAGACTGGCAGAAGCATGCAAAATATCCTAATGAATGTGAAATTTAGAGGTTTAAAATTATACTAATGATATTTTAAAATGTATTTAAGTGCGCACAAGCAGCTGCAATTAAACAGAAGCACAGAACTTCTGTGACGTGCCCATCCACCATTTTAGAAAAAACACAACATGGCTGCTGGACTCTGATCATCCATGAGGCATGCACCAATCATCCAAGGCACAAAAAATGAACGAGGGAAACAGAGTTACTTAGGCCCTTTGAATCATTTCACTCAAAAAAGGCCACTTAGAAACTACCACCTAATATATGAAGACAGGTAAAGTTAATGATTGGAAGATTCTCACTTTACAGCTCTCAGCCATTTTTAATAATTCACAGCACAGCTACACATCCATCAATGCTTTTAAGTTGGTTCTTGTTTTCTTTAGTCCTAGACCAAGCACACAGCTATGGTAGTTTGACAACAACTTTAATGAGGGTATTTAATATGGCTGTCACCACAAAGCACCTTCCTCTAATGACAGTGTTACGAGGACTCCACCAGAGCTGTGTTCTCTGACCTCAGCACACTTGTGCAAAAGGAATCTTACATTTGGCAGAGTGGTATCACGTAGCAGTAGTGACACTTCTCTTCTTGGAATTGAGTGGATAAATCAAACAATGAGTTTTGTAAAAACAGCACCAGGATGTTGATAATGTATTACATTTCATTCCCATGAGTTATTTTCCCATTATTATAGAATATAGCACTGTATTTTGAGTCTTTAATTTTAACATCCCAAACACATTCACTCTTAAACTACAGAATAAATCACCAAAGCTACAAGTTTATGCCACGAGCCAGAAACCAGAGCTTGGAAATACAAGTCTTAGCTGAAAAAAATTAACCTTTCACGTTAACAGCTGTATTTCCTGTATCTGATGTCAAAATCTTTTAATCAGACTACTTGCCAAAATTGTTGTAGCCTGGGTAATTAAAAAAATCCATCCCTTATTTTAAAAAACCACAAATTTACTTTTTTGATGTAGGCTAATAGCCGTGGCTTATTTTTGTTGTAAAATTACAGACACTTGAGGTACAGGACAGCCTACACCACAAAAAACATGCCTGGCCTCATAGGTCCATGGCTCCTTCCTCCAAAGACTGGCACTAACCTTCACACAGTGCATGTCCTTTTACAGCAAGAGGCGAGGTCAGACACCCAAAAGCTATCACCTGATATCATATTTTCTCTTGTATTTATTATTTAATTAACCAAGTATTTTGGCAAAGATGATGTGTATCACCACACCAATGTTCTTCCATGTACGCTGTCAATGCTACAAAAATCAATTCCAGAATACCTAATACAGGTTTGTATCCCCACAGAGTAATAGCTTCCTCTACTGAAAAGGTTAGGATTCAACCTGAGACATTCTCCTGACCGCCCTCGATCCTCATGAGCACGCTGTAGCATAGCCATTAACTCAGAACTTCCCTCAAG
Source organism: Falcunculus frontatus (assembly GCA_013398115.1). Classification (NCBI taxonomy): domain Eukaryota; kingdom Metazoa; phylum Chordata; class Aves; order Passeriformes; genus Falcunculus; species Falcunculus frontatus. The sequence goes on along the minus strand of VZRV01010997.1, from coordinate 1,841,714 downwards.
TCCCAGGAGTGTGCATCTAACCCACTGAGGTCTACTTAACATAAAGGCGAATCCACCATTCGTTAGATGAAAACAAGTTGTTCTTGCAAGAAAAGGCAGCTCCAAAGAGCTCGCAAAAGAGAGAGTTAAAGCTGCTTTTATTGTTATGTCTATTCAGAACAATCAGCATCAGGACAATACTGGAAAGATGCAAGACCGTTAAGATAAAAATGCTCAATTTCATAGTTATCATAAAATGCTCAGGTCAGCCAAAATCTGCTCTTGAGCACTGTGGTTTTTGTATTTTGGTTTTTTCTACCTTTTTTTTTTAAGGACAGGTCAGTTAGAAACTGCAGATTCAGATACTGCAGAATTTATTTTTAGGAATGTAAATCGAGTCTGACAGGTTCAATCCCATCACTATTATCAGACTTTTGTGTGACTCAGGCTGGTCTTGCCTTTATCGTAATAGATTGTGCAGTATCTGTGATTTTTGACCCTCTAAACTGAAAACTCACGTGAGATTTTAGATATGCCCTGTCATTCTTCAGGTATGAAATAACTTCTAACACAAACTTCTAGTTCTCACACTTCCCATCAGACAGTTATACGATGAAGTTGCAGGAACATACTGACATATCACCTTGCTCGATAGCTGTGTTTGCTGCAGGACATCCATGATCGTGGCACATGTCCAGTATCTATAAATATAATTTGAACTCTACCTTGCACATCAGCAGTGACTCACTGCAGATAAAGGTTTATTACGACCTGAAGAGACATTTTTGTAAAGCTTATGGAAAACTGTATACAATTTCTTTTGTACGAGCAGGCTGAAGGCTTCATCCAAGCCAAAAAGAACAGCTGCACTCAGGTGGGGGTTCACAATTCTTTATCCTTTAGTTATCATGATGAATTATGTAATTTTAAAAAGCAAATCAGCAAGAGTATTTTTGAGAATCCTGATACATGTGTCTTCATGAAGATGCCTTACACTTTGAGGTCCTGGGTATGCACCAAAGTACATGAGCATGGGAAGCTGCGAAAAGGAACCAGTTAAAACAGGCAAACAGGATCCCCAACTTTTAATTACAGAGTGGTGAAAGCCTGACTCACAGGCAACATGTTACTCCGATCCTAAATGCAGAATCTTAAGTGTAAAAACAAGTAATAAACATTAAAAAGCTGCTTTGTTTACACTGCAAGGAGGAGAGCAAGATACCTCATAAGAACTGGCTGCCGCTTTAGGCTTTTAGAATAAAATTTACACCAAACCCAGAATTTTAAAGTTTATTGTATAATCAATTTCTTAAAAAGGAAAAGCTTAGGAGTGTCCCCTGCTAATGAATCAATACCTTGAACTAAAGAAAAGCATTTCTGAAGTTGGATTAGACAATGTCCTCAGGAGATTACAATCCTTTGGCTTTACCACATGTCAACATGGTCATTGCAGATTATCAAGAAGTTGTACTTATGAGCGACCATAAAAGTCTTCAAAGATGCAGGAGACATTACCACTGTTGTAGTATGTACACACTAACAGTTTCCAAATGCACTAAGCTTGAAAGAAAATAAATTCAACAAGGTAAAACACTGAAGCTTAAATGTTTAATGTTTATTTTGAAAAAAATTATTTCCAGGATAATTAAAAAACAAAAAACACAAAACAAACAAAAACCCACAACACAGTGTAACATACCTGGCATGCACAGTACAGAATTTTGCTCAAGGTCTTTTGCCCAACCAGCCATCTGAATCTTTGGAAGAACAATATCCAGTAAGAGCCTTTAAAGGAAAAAAAACAACAAAACCAGGTTTGTCCGAAAACAAGGTACAGACAGCTAAGTCCTAACACTGTTGACTGACAAACTTTCTGAAAACACATAAGGAGATGTCTTTGAATAAACTAAAGTTTTACCGACAGTACAAAACCAATATCCTATCATTGTTAAGCATAACCTCCGGGTCCCCAAAAACAAGAAACAGGCCCCAAAAATCTCCTCTTCTACAAATCCCTAAAGTTTCGGGTTACCACTTTCATATACAAATTCTACAATATCCTCAAACATTAATGTTACAAACTCATTAAATACAAAACCTAAACCATTTTCAAACCAGGTTTTCACTGGTGAAACGGGACATACAGAACTTCAGTTTATTTGCAAATACTGTCCTTTTCCACAACATACAACGCATATATATCTGTATCCGTATATTATAAAAATAAACAATCCACTTATTAAATAGCCTTAGTAAACTAAAATTCATGCCCAAGTAGCATGTAAACATATTATTTGAAGACAGTCTACCTGTAACTGCAAAGAAAAGCTTTTTATAAGTCCAGACAATTTATAAAATGTGTCCCCTCCATTAAAAAATTAGACTTTTTTTTCTTCCCATCTGCACAGCAGCAAAAAGGCGAATTCCAGTTTAAAAAAAATAACAAGGAAATGAACATATTAACACAAGGTATAACCATTCTTACCTAAGAAAAATAAGGCATGAACGAATCCTCTGGAAGCCAGTCAGGAAATAAGGTTTTGTTCATGAAATTCTACCTGAAAAAACAAAGTATGGAAATTTTCAGTATTTTGCTTCAGAAAAGCAGAGTAAGTCATATGCCTGAAATTTATCGATCTCTAGGTAATTATTAAGTTGGGAAAAACTTACAATAGTAGAAACTGTATCTTTCGAACTGAACTCTAAAAATAAAAGTATGGGTGACTGTACATTCCTGACTGAAGAAAAACCCACTGGAGATGAGTGACTGACATACAACGTGCATGATCCGTGTTTTTCACAAATAACTGCAATCTGGTCTTCTGTCTCCCATTACTTTAATTCTGAAAGACTTAAATCTAAAATATCAATTTAAGATTTTTTTTTACTGAGTAATTTATCACACAATATCCCTCAGTCCTCTTACTTTTTTCCCACATTAAAGTCTTCAGAAGTAGGCTATGCAAAATTAAATAAAGCCTCTACTGATAGCAAGGTTATTTTAAAATGGCTTCTGTCATCAGCTTCTCTGAATTTTAAGTCCTAAGTTACTTCATCTCCCAAAAAACCATCTTTTTTGCCCTTCAAAATACAGTTTTAAAGCTTTCAGCTTCTTTAACCTTTAATCAGATCTCAAACTACGCTCTTTAACACAAGGAACACCATATTTGCACTACCTCTAGCCAACTTTTCTTGCCTTTTGTGAAAAGCCATAACATTTTATTTTACAGCAGTTATAAGTATCACCACCACTACTTCATACTCCAGAAGTGTGGAATCATTCTGTAAACACATCATTTTAAAAAACGTTTTAAAAGATTTAAAGATTTATAAATTCAAACCCCTACACCTTAAATATAAAAAACCACTGCGGAACTATTAAATAAAACACATTATGAATTACAAGCAATTTATTATCCGGAAAATTACCAGTTGTTGAAAGAAACCAGTCAAAACTATTAAAAATTATCCTCTAATATACTTCAGAGAAATCCAGCAGACACCCACCTAAAGCTAGAACTTTCTTTAGGGCAAAGTGTGTATGCCAGAACCTGTTCTACACTGCAGAACTGTTGCTGGGGTTATAAAACCACCATAATCCAAATCTAAAATAAAGACACCGAACACTTTGCATAAAGGTGACAGAAGTCCAATGGTTCCTTAAACTCGTATTTCTATTTCCAAAAAAAGGGCTAACTTCAATTGCTGCAATGACAGATTCCAATTTTCAGAGGAAGCACCGAAAAATGTAGATTTACCTCCAACTGCAGTATTTAAGAGCTGCACAGGGTTTTATAACCTTGCACAAATGTACACCATTAAAATCCAACAAATATGGCTATACACAACCTCCAATTAAAACTAAAGTTCTTAGTATTTACCTCTTGCTCTGCTACAGAGACTTTTTATACAGTTAGAATTACAATTTTACCCTTAAATTGGTAATTGCTGAATGTGAGCCAACCCAAAACAAACGTCAGACACTACATTTAAACTTGCATTTTTAGAAAGTCTTGCAGTAGGTGTCGTACAACTTCTAAATTATCAGAATATCGAAACAACGATTAAAATGTTTCGTAAAGAGAAATAACTGCAAGGTCTCTGAAAAACCTATAAACTGAATACTAAAAACAAACCTGACACCCAGTAAATATTTTTTAAAAGCTTTCCATGTCAGACGCAAACTCATACGTTTCCTTATCGTGTAATTCGTATTTAAGTAACTCTCTTTTCTTTTTGTAGTGTCGTCTAAATCACAACTGTAGTATTTTGCCAACTTTAAACTGCAGACTTGGCATGACCGAGCTTTGTTTTTCTCAAGCTTTTAAGTTTCTACATTGTCGTTTTAATTGCAAAATCAAATTTGCACGTAATTCCTAAGAGTTTTCTTTTAAAGTTCTGCACCTGAATTGCTGTTTCTCCAGTGAAGTCAGTTTCTCTCTATTGTTTCATAAAGTACCGATCTATCTCATCCGCAGCCTGTGTCTCCCTTACTGGTTTACAAAGAGTTAAAAGCCAACACCCCACAAAAAAAACACTCCAAGTTTTATTTTTAAGAGAAGAGGACATGGCGTCTTTGTTCTTAGAAACTACGAAAACATATTTCCATCCGAGCAGCGACGGGCAAGAAACGCTCTTTACACGGACACGGGGCTAAACATTTCAGTGATGATGTCGTACAGCCTTCACCTCTCCCCCCTCCCTCCACTGCTGCATTGGAGTTCCAAGCTGGTTTGCAGATGCCCCCCTTGCACGCTGCACTGGGGGGAAATGGTCTGCAGCCCCCCCTGTGCTCGATGCTGCACAGAGGAGCCAAAACCCGCCGCTGCTTCCCCCGGGGCTGCATCGGGGACGGGACGTGGGGAGCCCCCCGGGTGCTGCAGGAGAAGGAGGGGAGAGCCCGCAGCCGCCGAGGGTCACCGGGGCTCCCCTTGTCCCGCCGCTGCCCCTCAGCCCAGCCCGGTCTCGGGCACGGGCGGGGGTCCCCGAGGGTACCCACAGGTCCCCTCAGCGAGAGGCGGGGGGGAAGGGGGGGGGCAGGGAGAGGCAGCGCCCCCTCCCCCTCCCGGCTCCAAGGACATTTTGTTTTTCCTCCCAAGGACAAAGGACAATGAGGAGCCCGGAGACTCCGGCACTTACCCGGCGAAGAGCAGCCCGCTGGCAGGCACCCGGGGCCCCGAGGACGGGGCGCTGCTCCCAGCTCTCCCTGCCCGCGGTCAAGGGCAGCCCTGCGCCCGCTCGGCGAGGGAGCGGCGCGGGCAGCGCTCCGCAGCCCGGCGCCATTGCTGCCCGACTGTCGGCAGCCCCGCTCGGCAGCCCGGCTCGCCGCCCTCCGGAGCCCCGGAGCCCACAGAGCACGGGGCCCGATTTGGCGCCCGGGAGCGGCACCCAGGGCGCTCGCCGGGTGTCCCCGGCGCTCGCGGCGGGGAGAGCGCCGGGAGACGGGCGGGAGCTGCGGCTGCTCCCCGGCCATCTTGTGCCGTGTGTGTGAGGGAGCCTCCGCCGTCTCCTCTCAACTCCTTGCTCCCCTCCCCCCGCACAACATGGCCGCCCGGTCGCTCCTCACTGCGGCGGGGAAGGGGCGGCCCCGCGCGCGCGCCCCGCCCCTCTCCGCCCCGCCCCGCCCTCGGCTGCGCGCGCGCCGCGCGCCGCTCCCAATTGGCCTCCCCCCGCCCCGGGCCCCGCGCGCTCCGCCGCCGCGGCACCCCATTGGCCCGCGCTCTCCGGCTCAGCCGCTCCCCATTGGCTCCCGCCGCCTCCTCGCGCGCCGGCCGCAGCAGCCGCCCCTCAGGGTGAGGCGGGAGCAGGAGCGGGAGCGGCCGCCGCCCCCTCCCAGCCCCACCTGGCCGGGCCATCCTACCTGTACTGCCCCAGCGCAGCCCTGACCCCGCTCCAGAGATCCCCTCATGCCTCCGCCTGCCTGCACTGACACACAGCGGGGTTCAGCCCCTGAGTTGGCTGCTGGCGCCCTGCATCTCACGGCCCCGTTTGCCGCCATTCCACAAACACGACCTCCGTTAACAGCCCTTGACATGAGCCGGGCCCGGGTACAGCTCACCCGACAGACACCCCAAGGAGAGCGAGGCCACGAACTCCTCTATTCTGATCGAATACGCACTGCTGTGTTGTGCAGCCTCAGCTCCAGAGCCTGGTTGGAGCACAGAGCCACCACAACCCTGTCACCTGCTCGTCTGCCACATCAATCCCTCATTACTGCCGCTCAGAAACAGCACAGACACCCAAATAAAACTAGGTATCCTGCTTTTTTTAGCCAACATCATAGAAACTGTCTGGTGTGCCAACCTCACCATGACACTGTCTCCTATTTTGACTACAGCCATGGAAACCACTTCAGGTATCAGCAAGATGGAAAGGCATCCCTCACATTCCTGGTCACTGCCATGAATGCTGTCCCCAGCCCCAGTTACGGTGTTCCCCTCCAAGAAGCACACGCAGCAAACATGACAGAACTGATATTTGATGTCGCTAGAGAGCAGAGACCGAATAATAAAGTGACATGGACGGTTTAGGACAAGAGGAAACCAACACTTTATTAATTTACAAACTCGCTTATGTACCTTAGCACGCTGGACTGACATTAAGGTTATTGGTTCACTGACCAACCACCCCCCAGAGGGATTGGCTGAACCCAACAACACTTACTTCAGATATTTTCTCTTTGCTATGATAACAATATCACAGTTTAAAAAGTATTCCAACTGTTTTCCTTTAGCATCTGTGAGAAAGCAAGGCTTTCACACAGACACTGTCAGAAAACTGAGAAATCTCTCTGCAGCCAGGCTTTTAGCATTCAAAATTTATATACTTCAGCAGTCACTTTGAATGTTATGCACACCTTTCACCTTCTTTCATTTGCCCAGGTGTCTCCATTAAAAGCAGAAACAAATTGTCCACGTCTTCCTTTTTCATACTAATGAAGCTGGGTAGTTATAACAGACTTAAACTAACAATACTTCAAATGATTATGGAAGGCCTCAGGATCCAGTCTGGCATTTGAAATCACACAAAGTCCATCTGGACTTTGGCAGCTCTCTCCTGAGCTGAGTCCTGTAAAAGCCACAAGGAAGTGGTCAGCTGAAAAGAATCAATCCCTATGATTTTGAGCCAAGAGATGTATTTCCTTTCAAAATACAGAGAAAAACTGGCCTCGTGTATAGGATAGCAGGGGATATCTACTACTTGTAGACAGTGGGATAAGGTGTTACCATCTTCAGAGAAGGGATGGTTGTGACCCACATAAAGGTGCCGCAGCATGGGAACCTCCAGTCAAGGAATCAGTGGTGGTACAAAAGAGTCGATGCAGCTTCTCAGTGAAAAAGGGCAAAAGGCCTTTTTTTTCCTCTCACAAGAAGAATTATTGAAGTTCTGGTCTACAGACACTATGGACAGCAGAAAGCCTCTTCTGCAATTTCATTCCCATTCAGATTCCTGTAAAGGCCAATCCTCTTGCTCTCAGTGGAACTGCTCACATGTAACTGTATGCAAAGGTGCTTGCATGGACAGAACCCAGATGCTGTTCTCCTTGGAAAACCACCAGCAGTGAAAAAAGGGGGAAGAATGAGGCAGGATCCAGACAAAAGCGGGATGCAGCACCAGCACTTCTACTTATGTCAGCATTTTCAGCCGATCTTGCATGGTAAAACTTCGCAGCAAGGCCCAAGATTAGAAATTCCATGTACAATTTCCAGCCTTTCTCTTGTTTATTCCCAAAACATAGGTATGTTTCTAGAAAAATGTATGTATGATCACTTGCAATAACCACATGAAAGGGAGAAAAGAGATCAGGCATTCTAGACATAATTGTGCTTTGTAAGAGTAGTGTGATTCCAGCCAGGAGAGTTTAAGATTGTAACTGAACAAGACCTAACCTGTGTGCTCAGACTGTTATCTGATTTTCTTTAACTATACCAGACTGTCTAGTGTAATAGACTGTTCCTCTTAAAAAAAAATTACCTATGTAATTTACAGACAAATGTTTTTGGAAGTCTCTTACTCTATTGATGCTACGTGTAACCAAAAAATTACTTAAAGTCTAATATCCTCATTAAATATATGCACTGCTGCTCTTTTGCTTCCTGGGCACCAAGACCTGAAGCAGCTCCAAAAAACCGTACACGAGCATCCTTACATGACCTCCTCTGTTCCTTGGCTCCAAGCAAGTTGCATGGAGGTAAGCACAAGTACAGTCACACTGCAGAGCCGTGGCTCCCCTCACACAGCTTTGCTGTTCCTTACCGGGAAAGGTCTGTTTGCATTCTTCTTCCGAATGAAACAGTGAAATAAAATTCTCATTCCTACTGCCTTGGCAGTTACCCCATTTTTTTCCTTATAAATTCAGCATTTCTACACTGCAATCTCCTCTATAAAGTTCATTCCTTCTCTTTCAGATGACACACTTTCTTCCTTTGTGTATCATTAGACCAAATACTTCAGCCACATTTTATGAACCACGTCTGATAATAATGGGACAAGTTAATGTTTCCATTACTAATTTGGGAACTATTTTCTGAGATTGCATCTGTGGCTGGAATTCCAGATGGAGGCACAGAACCTGACTTTCTGGTACTCTATTTTCTTCTAGAACCTTTTTTCCTTCCCCCAGCCCCATGTTACTATCCATTAGGGACAACATACAAAGGCACACTGTGATCTCACACAGGGCAGTGTCCCTTCCCCACCTGCCACAACCAGCCCTCTGTACCAGAGGACACCAAAAGACTGGTGAAGCAGTTTATTCTTTGTAATACAGTGTAGCCCACAGATCTTTGGAGACACAAATATAATGGAAAGGCAAATATTGGACAAAAGTTAAGTATGGTATCGCCTTTTGAAGTAGAAAACAGGAGTCTGAACAGGACTGAGAGATGTGCATTGTCACCAAACTTTTCTTCAACCAAAACTCTCACTTTTCAGAAGAAATCAATGCCAATTTCCTAGGCCCTAGGCCAAAGAGAATAGTTTGGATTACTTGGACAGAGAACACGCAAACAGGATACGGAATGCCCTTTGAGCACAGTGAGCTGTTTGTGGGAGGCATTTAACTTCCTGTAAACTGGTTGTTTATAGAAGTCGTCACTTTGTTCTGAATCAAGCAGGGGCTCTGTTTTCAGGTTTTGTATGTAACCTGTAACGTGTCGGTCAAACCAACAATCTGCTTTTATTCCCCCCTTTCTGTTTCCTTCCTCAGTAATTCACTATTAAAATCACAGTAACTGCTCAGGTAGATACAAATTCACCTTCCAAGCATGGAACCACGTTTCCCGTGTGACTGGTGAAGATGATTACTGTGGATTGATCCCAGCTAAAGCTTTTTGCTACTGTCACAAGACAAGCAATAAACCCAGCAGCAGCAAGGATAAAACTCAGTTCTAGCAATGAACTCGTGCTGTTCATTCTGCTCCAAGTTTGGAATTGCAATTGAAATCCAGACTTTTGCTCCAGCCGGTAATGAATAATTGCAAACACATCTACACACACAGAGAGAACTTTTACATATGCCCTTTTTGTTCCTAGGATTTAACACCGAAAACTGAGATTATGTTAATATGGGGGGTTTGCTGGCACTTTTATGGAGCGCATGTTCAGAACGATGAACCTTGTGAGCAGCAAGAAAAAGATTTATACCATGAATAATTAGAAACAAATTCTTATCAGTGTCATAAACATATGGTAAAGCAAAAAATCTTTCCGTCTAAGCCAAACCCCAGTGTTTTTTCAATTTATTCAAAATGAAGCAATTTTAACCAAGATTCAGCTTTCTATTCCTGCTTTTAAAGAAAAATAAGTTATTAATGAAAAGTATAAAGATGAAGTGGAAGCCAGAAATGGATTAAACATATTTTGTGAGATTTAATGGTCTCTCCTAAACAAATTTTTTACTTGTTGGTCACAATGCATCAAAGAATCAGTACTGTTACTGTACACGTGATCTTGTGGCCTGAGCTCAAATTTTAGATCTAAGAGCTCCTTAACAACCGACACACCTCGCTGTTTCAGTTTTGCATGAGTTCCTGTATACAATAAAGCAAATAACAGACCAGAAACTATTACCTAGTGAAAGGATTGATTATTATGCTTTATATTTTCACTAGGGAATATACACACATTTTTCTTGGGAAATCAAATCCACTTTTCTTAAGGAAGTTTGAAATTTGAAGTTCTATGTTATTATTACAGATCATCCTCAAACTATCCCTTATTGCCATCTTAACTGGATGTAAGAAGTAGAGACTATCTCAGTCAAGGTATTTATGCTGTATTTAGTCAATGTCTAACACACAGCTATTGCCTTAAATGGCAGCCTTAGAGGTGTAAGAAAAGTCAGAAAGATGCAGTAGTCCTTATTTTGATGAAATCTTATGAGAGTTTAAAACTCCAGACTGTTTCAAACTTTAATAATGTGGGTGATTGGAAAATAATATGTTTAATTGCTTCTTAAAGTAAACCACTGGAGCTTCGAACAACAAATCAGTTTCTTCACCCCCCTTTTTAGCCCCTGCTTCTTGTATGCAATGCTCTGTTTTTTCAAGGTCACCTTTTAGGTAACATACTATTCTGCTTGGCTTGGAAAACTTTTGTAAGAGGACTGGGACATGGTAGAAAAATACTGACCATTTTGCCTGTCCCTGCTTAGACACTGGAATTTATAAAAGCGTTAACAAGGTATTGCATGTCTCCTTACATGAAAAATAATTGCACAACTTCGCTTATTGCTGAAATCACCTTTGAAAGCAAATAAGAAACTAAAGTGCACCTTCCCAGGGACTGTAATGCCGGAGGTAGAGCACATCAAGGCGGGTGCTGTGACCTGGCTTACACACTTGAACTGCTCTGCACTGATCAAGTTCCCTGCTTGGAAACTTGCAGGACTGGAACCATACAAGGATTAGCCATAGTGGTAGGGTTTTAAATCACTTTAAAAGGTAGAAGCTGCAAGCAGTGTTCTTTATCTCACCATTCTGGCTGGAAATACAGTCTGCAGAGTCAGAGGAGTGTTTTGTGGACATTATTTTATCAAGAGTTTGTTAAAAAAACCCCAAAACATTGGCATGATTAAGGGAGCTTTATCCAATCTTACATTTCAAAATACTGTTCTCCCATTTTCCAATATGTTATGGAATTGTCACATAAAGAATTAGAACATTTTTTAACTTTTCAGCCAAATCTCCAGAATATCTGGATTTTAAATGTAGCTGCAAAATTATATTTCTAGAAGATTTGGACAATGAAATTACTTTTTTTTGTAAGTTCAGATAATTTGAAATTCTAGCACGATTACTTCCTTATGCACATTTAAAGCTCATTTCCAAAGGCATTTACCTGTCCATCCTTGAAACTTATTTGCTGCAAACGTAAGCCAGTAAAGCTTGATTGCTTAAGTGCTTGAGGAATACAATCAGAAAAGGGAAAACAGGCTTAGCACAGAAATGTGTTTACACATCAAAATTGAGGGGAAAAAATACCCAGCTATAAGCTCTAATTTTTGCTTTTACTAACTCTCCATTTGAGTTCTAGTGGAGACTTTGGCAAGTTTAGATGATGATTATAACAAGTCTATTTTCTTGGTAAATCTCCTTGGAGTTTTGGAGGAAAAGGGTTTCGTACCCGCCTTGCAAACATGAGGAATTTCACTCAGATTGAACAAGATAAATTACAGCTACTCTAGAATGAAAAGACAAACAGCCCAGGCCTGCAAAACCACAAGCATAGAACTGGGATTTTTATTTCAAGCAAGTTTCAAGCCTGTTTCCGTAACAATCTTCATTCTTGTCTCCCATGTGCAGGTAGCACCGTAGGGCATTTATTGATTGCTATATAAAAGTTGACAAAATGATGCATTATTCAGTAAATTGCCACATGCAGGGAAAAGAAATGGTACCTTTTTTTTCTGAAATCTTACAACCATGTACTTTTTTTTATTTTATAGACAGTCTGACAAAGCACTGAATCACCCTGTTGTAATGCACCATATATATAAAAGACCCTTTATGTTAGTAGCTCAAAACAAACTTATTCATATTTGTCAATACTTGCTAGACGTGGGGTCCAATCAATTTTTGCTGTAGTGATGCACCGACACACTTGGATTAGAATGTCACCTGAACAGAAACAGCTCCTGTGTCAGGCTGATGTTTCCCATAAGCTTTTATATTTTCTTCCTACAGTCAATTCATTATAAACTGGCTCCTGCCAGAGCTTTACCCAGCTCAGAGAGTGCAGCATCCCAGGGACTAGAGCAGCTCTGGGCACGTCAGGCACCTAAACTCCAGAATTACCAGCTTTAACTGTTGCAGACAAGATTTCCACGCTGAAACAAACACTCCCCCTCTCTCTGACCAGGCCGTTAAGGGTGACAATCTTGTCTCAGCTTAAAACCATTCACACTGCACTTTTTTTTTAATAGTCAAAGTTTTGTATTAGGTGGTGAGCTGTGAGAAAATGTAAGCAGCCTTAGAAAACACTGTTGGTACAGTCCTGTCACAAAATTAGGTCAATGGCTTTTTGTGCAATTAAAGCAGCAGAGGAAACACAAGATGTCTTGGCTGAGACACACACAGTGCTTGATCGCCACCTGAAAAATCTGACTGCCACCTTCATTGCCATTTCACCCAGAGGAAGATCCCAACAAGGTTCTATGTGCCCAAAACAAGATTTATTTTCTTTAAGATTTAATCATGCATCTAACCAGAATCTATCACCTCTCTCTACAAATGTGTCTTAAGTCTAGAAACATTTATTTTAATGACAAAAGCTGAGATTTTGATCTCTTCTTGTTACTCCAAAGACATGGGACATAACATATGTGCCTGTGCTTTCAATTCAGTGTTCAGTGATTACATTTAGGCCCGTAGAATCACTCCTGTTTTTTCTTGGTGTCTAAACCAAATGTTGTCCTAAGGATTTGGAAGCACATGAAGTGAATTTAGGGATTAACATCTATCTCAGTACTTGGAAAATGCAACTGAAATTAACTAATCCAGTCTGTAGAAGGGAAAGAGAACCTGAAACAGGTCTAAATTTCAAGAGTAAGAGCAAGCTCGTTGTAGCTTTGCACATACAGCTATAATTGCATCACTATTCCATTTATTTTCCCCAACATCTCTCTTTTTTTCATATTTTTATAAATAACAGCAAAAGAAATAATATAAATTGTGCTAGGTACTTCACCTCTTATTCCTCTCTTTCAGTACACCTTTAAAACCTTTCCATAAAACAGAATACTGACTATGAAGAGACCAAATGTTAGACAGAAGTAGAAGCAAATAGGTCAAAATAAAATGCTTTCAACTGAGAAACTATCTCAGATTTTCTTGTAACAAGCCACACATGCTACTGGAATTAAACACTACATTTGAATACTCCAACCTAGTGTGTAGAACAAAGGAAACTATAGAGCACTTTGGGGGAAAAAATGTGTGGGGAGCGTAAGTTCGTACGTGTAGGAGCTAAAGGCAAATGCTTGAATAATTCACAATCATGAACAAAAATGAAACACTGTGACTTTAATAACTGACTTTTTTTTTTTCCCCTTTAACTCCAATTATTAGGCTATTGTGCTCCAGGCTAGCATATCAGGTGCTGATAATGAACATTCAGGCACAGGACTTTTGTTGCACAAACGGAAACTGTTCTGCTCAAAAGATTAATAAAGGATCATCTTCTTGTATATACATATATATATACACACACATACACACTGAACAGAATGAAAATTGGAACCAAAATTGGAATGTTGAAGTCTACTCAAGTGTTGCTAATAATATGGAATTAAGTTCAGAAGAAAACCTAATTAAGAGGTTCCAAAAGGGACATTAGTATATGCTAGTAAAGTAATTTTTATATATGGGAACTATTTTATGCTTCATATTACCATTATAGTGCACAGTCTTAAACAAACAAACCAAGGATGTGCATGAATGTCCCACACTAGAGCTCTTCACTACACGTATTGCTGGTGATCGGTGCACTGCACCCAGGTTATGTTTGAACTGCAAATGGAATGTAACCTTAGCAGAGTAAAAAAGGGAAATCAAGAAAGTAATGGTCTTGACGTGGCAAAGAGGCTTTTCTGTAATGAAGGAATCACCATCTCAGAGAAGTGTTCGCAGGTGACAAGCTTGAAAAGGAACCTTTAGACCCAGCACGAGGAGATCAAGATCTCGCAAAATTCAACTGCAGATAATGTGGAGGAGTCTTAAATATGACTAATACTCCTTGCAAACCTAGTTGGGATTTGAGTACCGTGGCTGAAAGTTTTCAAGTCTTTTGTGAGCAGCTGAAATAACGATGGCTGCTTTCCTGGGAGTCAGCAGCCCCATACCCAAGTGCGCTGCACTGCTGCAGCATTCCCAATCCCACGCCATATTCCAGCAGAGGCTGCGACATTTCTGAGCGACACGTTATAGACTGGTCAGCTGGCAATGAGATGCTCGTTGTTGGGTCAGCAAGGAATGTGAACAGAGGCCCTTTGCACTCATTTTGTAGTTCTTCCTTTAGCAGATGCACCGATTTGTCTCTATGACCTGCAGCCTCCTCCAAAGTGCAGAAGCTCTAGAACAGAAATTTGTTGAAAATGACCATCAGATCAAAAGCTCCAGGCCTTTAACAGCACAATTTCATGAGCTCTGCCTCCTTAAGAAGCCAGGAAAAAAATACAGCTACATTAAAAATAAATGAGCAGCTTTTCCTGACTCTGAAACCAGAAAATAATGACATGAAACCAAAATCAAATGCAGCACTATCAGTTGTATTCCCAAATGCCAGTATTAATTCTCCCTCCTCCAGCTCCCAGAGACTTGTTAAACAAATGAGCCTTATAATGCATTTTGCAAGTGGAAGGTCCCGGAGTGGTAAAAAGTCAACTCCCATACCAAAGGCCTTTAACAAAATGCTGCAGCTTGCTCCAGGAGTTCTGCACTGAAGGGGATCACCCTGAGCTCGTTTCTGCCACGATTCCTATTTTCTCCTTTGATCAAAAGAGCAGTTCTGCAGCACTAGCAATAGTATGCGCTTTTAGATCAAAACTAGCATCTCAATACCTGGAAGTCAAGTCAGCTCGTGTAAATCACAAAAGGCCGGTTTCGTGTGTGCACAGACCAGTCAGACCTTTTTTTTTGTAGCAGAAAAAAATCCTCTATTTAAAACACGCCTGATGTACCCCATTTTCCCTGCACACCTGGGCTGGGTGCGCAGCCACGCTGTCCTCCTGATTATCCTCCCTACACCCTTGGTGGCATTTTTGGAACCATGTTACCCCTCTAAGATTTTTTGTCTCCTGGAGAGAGACCTGATTTTGCTTGCACACTGTGATCCCCTCGGGAGAACTCTTCCCCTTTTCCCTGGTTTTCCCGCTTGTCACTACTGTTTTCCCTCAAGTTTAAAAAAATGAAAGCCTTTGGACTGAACGAGGGTGAAGGCGGGATGAATAAGCCTGTTGCTTCAAACCAAGGAGAAAAACCTTAAAATCCAAACTGCAAGAACACAACATGTCTCCTCCCGCTGCATTAAAGCCGCCTCACGAAATGGCGCCTGCCTCTGCAGACAGCTGCCTCAAAACGCCCACGGCTCCTCGGGAAAACAGAAATGCAACTTTTTCTTTTTTTTTTTTTTTTTCCCCCGCAAAGCTTTTCTTTTTCTCTCTTCACATTCAGCCCCTCGGTACCTCCCGAGAGCCCTCCGCAAAGCTGAAACCCGACGGGGAGCACTTTCCTTCATGGAACAGGCTTTCCCCTCCGCTTTCGGAGCCCTCCCGGGACTGCTTCCCACGCGGGCGTGGGTACGTGGGGCTGTGGGCTCCAGCCCCTGCACACCGTAAATAAATGTGCCGATTCAGCCGCTATCGCCACGATCTTGCCTTTCCAGAATTTTCTCCCTCCGCTTCCCAAATATAAAAGGACTTTTTGTGCTGAACACGGAGCGGGAGCGATGACGAGCTCAGCGCAGGGCGCCATGTGGTATTTGGTTTCTCTACAGTACATGTTTTTATAATGAAGGGGGAAGGGAGCTGCTCCTAGCAGCATGCCAATAATCTGTTGCAAAGGGCTGGAGCGCTCAGAGCCAATTAGTGCTCCAGTTAACCATTTAACTGCTGAAACAAAGCCAGTCCCGGGCACGGAGTCCACGGGATCCGAGACACAGAAAAGACGGTGTGGGCTCCCAGGGCATCGAGTTAGTACAGATTTTTTCACAGATACATTTTTTCTACATTTCAATAATAAATACTTTCGATAGACAAACTGGCCACTGAAACTCCCTTAGATCACGGCATGCAAAGGTGGGACAGCTATATCCCGCACACGTACAGCACACAGTTTTAATAGAAGCTGGATGTGTTCCAGGATCAGTGCCAGCCTGTGGTGGAACCATAAAAGCCACCCACAGGAGCTGCATTTCTGATACGGATATCAGGTCCCTGCCACTGGCACAGCAAATCCATGCTGTCCAAGGCAGGGTGGGAAAGGTCAGAGTGCTCTATGCCAAAGAACGGATGTGTCACTGCAACATCTCCCAGCAATGCTGCTGTGGGTGGAAAAACACCTTAAGGTGGGACAAGCTCTAGAAAAGCAATGGCAGAGTCCGTCTCCCTCTAAATGTGATCTCTCCATCATCCAGACATCACTTCCCTCCACCAGTCTTCTTTTTTCAACCCCTTAACCACATCAAAACAAGACAACCAAAAAAAAAAAAAGAAGAAGAAGAAGAAAGAAGAAAAGAAGTTCTTTCTATATTCTGCAGTTTAATTTGTCAAAAACCTTTAAAGCCTGAGGCAGGCCAGTTCGTGGCTTGTTGTGTGCCAGGGAAGAAGATGCACAGGGAATTCTCAGCCTCGATCTTTTTCTCTGGGGGCAAGTGTGAACATGGCCAGAGAGCACAGACAAGTTAGTCCTAATGCACAGCAACAGTAACCTGCTCCCGCTTGACCCAGCGGGTCAGTAAACCTATTTTTGTCGTCCTTTTTTATCCCATGACGTACCAGCGAATATTGGATCAGACTCCCAGGGATGCCAGGAGGACCAGCAGAGTTTGTACAGCTCAATGAAGTGCCCAGGGCGCCAAAAGCAGGCTCTGCACCCCAGCTCAGCAGCTCTGGCAAGAAGCAGACTTTGTTTGCTTGGAAGGGGCCGTACCAGCGCTGCAGATCTGCTCCCAGGCAAAGAAAGCTCTGCAGTGCACATGAAAGGCATATTCGAACATCACCACCCTCCCTAAAAGATGAAGTCAAATTTCCCTACTCGCCATGGACAAAGGCCAGTGCCCGGGAAAGTTGCCGGTTGCCCCGTCTGAAGGGCTGCAGCAAGGCTGACACTGTAACACATCGCGCTTTTAAGCTCCAGGAAGGATTCTGACTAAATTAAAGTGTAACTTTTCATTCAAATTAAAACCATTGGGGACCGGGGGGAGGAAACATATGGGTAAGAAACTAGCAGATTATTTAGGCATGTGAACTGTCAGAGCGCAAGCAATACAACAGCTCTCTTGTTCCTGCTGCCTCCCACAGCTGCATTCACTAAATATATCCCGGGCTGAGAGCTGCATTTCTCCACCCCTTCCTCAGCCCAATCGCGTTTGCACAAACACCACCCAGGTCCCTTGGGACAGGCAGGGAGGCAGCAGCGATGCCCTAGTTACGGACAGCATGAAGGGCACGAGTGACTAATCATGTCTGCAACAGGGTGAAATTGTTACATCCACACACTTTAGGGAGAGGGAGTCCATGCAGCTGATCCATATTTAACTTAAACCCAGGGTGGTTTGTTCTCTCTAAGGATACACCCCATTTGTATGACAAACTCAGTTACTGGAATTTATTCCCATCAGATGGTTTTCAATAGTTTATGGAGAGGGAAAAAAAAAAAAAAAAGCAGAAGAATGGCCACCACTATTAAAAAAGAATTCACTGAATCCACCTCCTGGCAGATGTGGAGGAGAGCAGTGGTTTCAGGGACTGGCTGTCCCCCAGAGAGTTTTACCCAGTTTTACCTTCCATCAAGTCTCTGTGGTGTATTGCCTGACCACACATACATCTTGGGGCGGAGGAAAAGATATGACTGAATTCTGTAGGACTGAGGTGCTCCCCCCATGACCTCCATTCTGCTCCTCGCATTTCTCCCATCCTCACTTTGCATCCTTTACCCTCAAGGACACATTCTTTGGCCCAGCACAACAGAGCCTTGGTCCCAACTGCAGCCTTGAGACACTGCAGCAGTCACAGCAACACAGGGAAGAGCTGCCCCTTCTGATACAGCAAATTCTATAGTGGATCAAATTGTGGCAGAAAAAAAAAGTCATCTTGGTGTCTTTCCTCACTTCCAAGCTGTGAACCAGCAGGGATTTTGACCCTCCTGGTCTCTGCTTCTTCCTTTCCTCACAATTCCTCGTTTCTTCAACACCTCCAGCTCCACTAGCAGTGAAGCAAATTTGACAGAATCTGGTCAATTTTTCAAGCTTTCTCATTTTAAGACGTCAGTGGGAGCAGACTATCTTGCAATCAAACCTCACAGGAGGGAGAATTAAATATCTCATGCATGACCTTAATCTGTAGGATTTTGCAGATAGTTCCTCTTGTAATCTCAATACCCGGAGCTTATTATGGATTCAAAACGTATCTGTAGCCCTGGAACATTTTGCAACAAAAGGAGCTCAAATTAATTTTGATATAATTATGCAGTCACACCAGTCACATGCTTGCTATGGAATAAAAATAAATACTGGGCTTTTGGGAATAACCGGCAGACTTAAAGTGTAAAAAAAAACGAAAACAAAAACAACAATCCAAGAATGAAACCATCTATTACATATGGAAAAAGATCAGGTTTAGATGTCAAATTGCAGTCGAGGAAAATGCCACAATTAGGTATGAAGAGTCCTTTATATATTTTTTTCAATCTGCAAAATATAAAAGAAAGAACTGAAACTCATACTTAAGCATCTCCATAAAGTAAGGACTTCATTTCCTAAAGTAGGACTATCACTTAAAGCATTTAAAATCCTTTGAAATCAGACAATTCATTCACAAAATGGCCACAGGTCCCTAAGCTTAAATCGCTGAAAGCTAAAAAAGTTAGAAAACTCTGCTCTGGGTTTTGTGTCTTTCTAGCACATTTTTTTCTTTCTCTGCTTTTCTTGCCTTCCTGAGACAAAATGACCTCTAAGACTGTTCCAGTTTTGTCGTTGGAAATTGCCTCTTTTAATTAGGGATGTTTCTGTTCAAGAGACACACCCCGCTGCACTGGGTGTACTGGAAACCAGCCTCGCTCACTGGGGACCGACTGAGGGTTCGCCTGCTCTGGTCTCCTAAAGTCTTCAGGATCTTATGGATTTTGGAGCATTCGTGGGAAGATGTAGTCCCATTTCTGTGCTTTTAAGAAGGGAATACAAAACGTGAAACCAGATGTTAAATCTGAGCCTCAGAGAAGCCACAGGAGCGTGAGTTACCTTCAACAGCGCTGCAGTTCCAAAAGCAAACAAAAGCATAAGGAGCTGGGATGGAAGGTTTCATTCCTCAAACAAGGCAGTGACTCACCCACATTCCTAACAGCGCAAACAAGGGAGGCAAACCCTCCTCCGGGCAGTTAGGATCCTCCGTGTTTTCCTGTGGGGAGCAAATCCCAAGCAAAGGCGGCTGTGGTGGTGTTTTAGAGGAAGATACAGCACAGAGCAGATGTATTTTGGAAAGGGACCCTCTTTTGCACACCTCTGTGTTTATGCTCTTGAAAAAATAAAGAGTTCCCAAGTACTGCTTTTCACTTCTGAAAACACACTGAAAAGGGCTACTGCTAACAACCAGTTTTCAAGAGCCAAACCCATCTTTTCTTAGATAGGTTTTTTTTTTAATACTATGAGGCAGTAGTTTACTTTAAAAAACCCTAACAAACAAACAAAAACCAATCCACGGACAGATAAAACAAGTCCAAGAGTTCACTGAGCAGAGAGCCAAGCAGTGTGTAATGTGGATACGGTGCTGTTTCTAACCATCAAGTTACCCGTCTGGGAAAACTTGACCTAGGGATGCGGAAACTCACCCTCCTAAACATCTGCTCAGTCGATCCCATCAGACAAGGCACACTTCACTGAAGGAAGCATATTCCAGGTGATGGATGGCAAGTACCCAAGATGCTAAATATGCCCTGTTCCACCCTTCCTGCATGGCTCTCCCGGAGGTGGGGAACGCTGTGCAGGTCCCCAGATGGTCAGGGCATCAGCTGAGATGCTGAGTGGTAGCAACAGAGCCCTCAGCAGCAGGGATGAGGAGGAGGTGGTGGAAAGGCTGGGTGTGAGGAAACAGGACCAAAAAGGAGCCCAGAAAGCAGAGAACGTTGCTAATTTGCGAGAGAAACTGCAGGAAACCAACATCTCTTAACTGTAAACCTCAGAGAGGTTGTGGTTTGGAGACACACGTGTCAGGGTCACAGGGCTGTAGGGTGGGCTGTGCCTGTGCCCAGGAGAGATGCCTCAAAGCCACGATCCATGTGGAGCTCCCCAAGGAGTGGGGCTGGGTAGGTGGTCCCCTGTGTAGCTGTGCCAGGGCTCTGTTGGGTGAGGTTTGTTCATCTGTACAATGCAGGATGCCAGAACGCCAGCACAAAATTCCCCTCTGGCTGCATACTCCGTGAAGCAGAATTAAGGTTGATACTCAGTGTGTTCCACTTTATACCAAATTTATCAATTCTCAGGTTTCCAGTGGTAACCAGACACCCCAAAATGACATGTTCATTCATTCCTCCTGGGGAACAGCTCCTGAGGGCTCCTGGAGCTGCTGCAGAAGGGAAGCGGCAGCATTAAGTAGGGGGGACTTGCGGGGTGGGACACTTGTTTGTGTGACAATTACCACTGTAGTTTGGCTGCTGATTCTGGGAGAGACCTTGGCAGCATGGGCTGCTAGCAAGAACACAGAACCTTTGTTAATGACAAGTATCAAGCCTCAAACAGATAAAATAAGCTATCCTGGAGCTGAAGCCGTGCTGGAGACATCATGGAAATGCCTGTTGCACTAACGCTGTTGCCATACTTAAAGCTAAGCCCCAGCAAGCAGGGACAGCACACAGACCTGCTCCTCCTGCTGCTGCAGATTCTGCTGGCGGCACTTGAAATATTTTAGGCATTTCAGACAACTCTTCTGTCAGGACTCCAGAGCTTATATAAAAAAAAAAAATAACCTGCTTATCAAGTTGCAGAACAGCGATCTGTCTGGTTTATTAGATAGAAAGGACATGAGCGGGGGAGGATTTAGCTGACAGTATTTCTGCCTTGATTAAGTGACTGTTATGATCAGCACAACGGCAAACAAACATCACGAGCTCAATTACAAGATATTTCCTTGTGCAAAGGAAGAGAAACCATCACAAGAGATGGACTCCACGCGTATTATTATTATTATTACTACTGAGCATTTTGGCTGGCTCGTGCCGTTTGGAAAGCCCAGTTCTGCCGGGCTGCTTGAGAAAAGCAGCATTTGTCCCCAGCTTTCGGCATGAAAACACAACTCAAATCCCTTCTCGGGAACAAAGGTGCTTCCCAGGAGCCTGGCGTGCTGCCGGCATGCTGAGCGCGTAGCCAAGCAACGGCAGCCGGATTGGGGCTTGCGCCTCACCCGTGATGCTCCAGCCTCCACAAACAATTCTTGCCACGTAGACAGGACCGTGCAGGGTAATGGAAAATTACTGCAGGCTTTTTCTTAAAGGGCGAGCACCGCCGCTGGCGGAGAAGGTTGATCCGCATCCCACTCCCCAGCGCGCCCCAGGGTCAGCCTGTGTTTCCTGCGAGGAGGCTGCAGTGCGTCACCGCGCGCCGGGGCTTTAATACAATGAAATATTATTTGCATGCTATTCCAGCCGGCTGCGGGGATCAGGAGTGTAAAGCAGCGAGCTGAGCTGCGAGGGAAGGGGGGAGCAGGAGCACTCAGAGCTGAACAACCGGCGGCTGCCGTTCGCGAAATGCGCTCGACGCGGTTCAAACATGGCAACCAGTTCGTACGGGCTGCGGGCTGATGCCAAAATAACCCTCCTGCGCTTGGCAGGCGCAGTGTTTTAACAACTGCCTGGCACATTCCTGCCTGCAAGGCTGCAGGAATTAAAAAAAAAAATACCTTTAAAGAAACAGCAAACTTTGGCAGTGGTTAAGCTGCCGTCAGGACAACAGCAATTTTTTAAAAAATATGGCCATGTTTACCTCCATTTCTGGTGTAAAAGAGAATTTAGTTATTTGGTCAGCATTGTGCTTGCTTAGCTTTTAATACCAAGCCAAAAAGCCACGCAAATTGCTACAGGAGCACCAAACATCCAGTTCGAGTCACTGCACTTCTGAAAATCCGGAATATGCAGATTTACTGGTTGGGCAGGGCAGGATCTGCCCCCGGGGCACACAGGAGCTGCCCAGCAACAAGGCACAGCACCAAACGGTGCTCTTCGGAGTCTTCGAAAGTATCTCCTGTATTCCCTCTAAGTTTCATTTTGTCTCCTGCAGGAGCAGATCACACTGCCTGTTCCTTGGGATACCTCTGGGGAACTGTGTCCAGCCTGCAGCAAAAAGAGAAAGGCAGACCTGCTCCTCTTGCTTTTTACCTTTCTGCTCACTGCATGCAGCTCCTGGTGGCCCTGGCGTGGCTCAGGGGTCACAGATGTTGCATGCCAGACTGGTTCTAGGTCAGCTCCTGCAGCCACAGTGCTTTTGTTCTTCCCTATCTTCGTGTATTAACTCGCCTGATTTTCCTCAGATAAGCACTGGTTAAAGCCTCAACCCAAATCTTTTCACTTTGTTGTAGCCAGCAATGAAAACGAAGCCCCTGCACCAAGATGGAAGACTACTTTGCAATAGAAACTTCCTCTCCCTTAAATAGAAACCTTTGTTGTGAAGCTGTTTTCATTGCAAGCTCCACAGGGAAAGTCATTTTATTTAATAGAGGTTGACCTCATTTTGTAGTCCTCGATATTAAACCTTATAAGGGGGACACGTAATTAGAAGCGATGAGTTTTCAACAAAGATACACAGTACTTGTTGCTGTTTCCTTCTTACCTAAGGATTAATTTAATGTGGTTCGGAAAGAGTAACTTGAAACAGCTTTTGGCAGATAAGTGAAGTCAAGTAAAATGCAAAGATCTGGTTTCCAAGAAGCCTTTTACAAGCTGTACAGAGAAGTGAAATGAAACCCTCCAGCAGCACACAAGGCTTCCTGCAGAGCCTCCCTGGAATAGCTGCAAACCTGCATTCCGGTGAAAGCTAATCTTGGTCCAGGCTGGGGTTACATAAAGACATCTGGTGGCACAGAGGACTGGTGGTCAGGCATGGGCCTGCCCCTGTGGCAGCCTCTGCTCTGCTGGAGGGAATTGGGGGAATTTTCTACTGCATTTCCAAGGCTCTGCTGTGAGACAAAGAAAGCAAAAGGGTTTTATCTCAGTCAACGCAGACAAGGGAGAGATTGCAAAGATGCCCTGGCTTTGTTAGCTTTGCTAATGCAACCTGGGTTTCCACACAGTGGACACTGTTGTCACAGGGCAATGGGTAAACACAGCACTGGCCACCACTAAATAAACACATTTTCCACAGAAAGGGAGGGTAAGGCAGTGAGCAGATGTGCTGCACCGTGCCCAGGGCCTTGCTGAGCATAACCCTGTCTTGGGGCTTTTCACTTTAATGTGGTTTGAGTTTAAAACATCTCTTCACAGCCTGCTTTTCAAGTAATGCCTACACTTTTCCAAACTATGGAAGTTCACTTGAAATACACATTTTGAATTCATTTTCCAAGCTCTTGTGATAGCCCCATTGCTCTCCCACCTCCTGAGCATTCCTTGTGTTCCCAGTGCTGGTGAAGTGTCACCTCCCTGCTGAAGCACTCATTATGTAAAAAGTACAACTTCTTGTTGAAAGGCCCAGGCTCCCCTAAATTTCCCTTTAGATTCTGTGGTTTGAACGAGTGTTTCTGCTTCAGCAACCCTGAGAACTTCCTGATTTTTGCACAGTTCTCCCCACTGCAAACAGCTGACTGCTTTAAACTCAGTTTTGGGCTTGGTTTCTTGAAAAATCAGATAAATGGTGGCGTCCCCAGCTGAAGCACTTTAACATGGTGTTAAACAGCAGTTTCTTTTCTGCAGCCCAGCTCTCCTGGGTCTGTGCTGTGTGGAGCAAGGTGGTTGCTGCCCACACCTGCAGTGGGTTTGCTCTGCCCTGTGGTTTGTGGCACAACGTGCATTCCAACGGGAGAAAAGAGAAAGGCAGCTCCTCCAAAAATGTCACCAGAAACTCCCCGAAGCCCACAGCATGGTGGCTTAAAGCACCCAGCCTTTGTTCCTCCTCCCTGGGAACAGATTTCTGCTCCACACAAGCAAAAGGGATCACAGTCATGAAAAATGTTTGAGGAAGCCGAGAGTGGGACCACAGCAGCCTGAGACAGTCCTGGATGGGTGGGCTGTGGGGCTGGGAGGACATTTGGTGGCCAGCAGCTCTCCTTGGGGACAGAAGGACATGGCATAGATAAGACACCTTTACCCTTGCACTCTGCTTGGCCTCCACCCTCAGCAAGGCCAGGGCTATTCCAGCTGAGTGAGTTTTTCCTCCCTCCTATTTAAGATGTAGAGTGTTATTAAATCACACCCAGCAATTCCCACCACGCCTCAAGCAATTAACCCCATCTCATGGCAGCGCTGGCTGGGGAAGCCCTGGACAATGTCCTGGGACTCCCATAAAGCTGAGAGCAATTTTGCCACCCATTCAGTGTGTAGAAGGTTGGGCTTTTTGCGTTTATTTTTGGAGCAGTAAGTTATTTTCAAAGAGCCTTTCTGTCAGGCTTAGCCCCATATGAGCTGCCAAGTGAGCTCCTCCAGCTCTGTGGGCACCATTAGCAGGGCTGCCCTGTGCGGAAGTGGTGTCAGCACTTCCATTACAGCACCTTTCCCCTGCTCCAGCCCCCTTATAAGTGGGACATAAAAATCCAGTTCTGGCAGAAACACTCGAGCCAACAAGGAAAACAGTCACCACTTTAACCTGATCCTTACTAAACTTATCTGGCTGGGCGGAGAAAGCAGGGATTTAAAATACATTTTCTCCCTCCCACGCCTAAATCATGAATTTTAAAATCCAGCTGTATTGCACTCGAATTACTCAAGGGGAATTTTTTTTTAAGTTGGGGGTTTTTTTCATAATTTATCCGTGGTAAATGGAGAAGTGATCCTTTCCCTCCTCCGCCTCTTCCGCAAGCCAAACAGTTGATTAAAAGTTTCCATTGTCAGTCCTACTAATGAAGGCCACAGTTAATAGTCATTTTAATTGGGCACAAATCCATTGTAGTGTTAAGGGAAGAGACGGATGTCCTTCTCACCACCCTTGGTGACACACAGCCACCCAGGGTGCTGGGGCAGGAATTCATTTAGCTGACAACTCACCAGGAGCTTCCAGCCAGCTCAGCCCTGGCTGAAACCACCTGACAGCAGAGCAGGGGCACTGCTGGGTTGGGACACAGCAGATGGGGCTGGAGGGAAGCAGGAGTGCTCATGGAACATGTTTTTCAATAGCTGGCTTCTAGATCAGCTGCTGCTCGAGGAGGAAGCAGCCCTTTCTCTTGTGGAGGCCCTTGCTATTGAGTGGTCATGCCGTCAGCCAGACTGATGGATTCATCCAGGCTCAAACGCCATCTTTTTCCTTTTTTCTCAATTTTTCAGCTGGATCAGTTCCCTGAGCACAAGAGCCAGCACACACAGAGTGGAGATAGGGGACTGGGACAGAGGAGTGCAAGATGCCTCCAGCCAGCAGCACCAAGGATTTAAGGAGGTTTGTCTCTTCAAATCCAGGACACAGCACACAGCGTGTGCACCATGAAATCAGCAGAAGAGAAAGAGCCCATGGCCTTCTCTGCATTGCCTTAATGACCATCCCAGAGTATGTTAGAGGAACTGCAGGAAGGCAACCTGTAAGAGGGAGCCTATTAACTCTTTCACCCTTACAAAGAAGTTACCCCACTTCTGGTTTCAATATTTACACATTTTCTAAGCCTAACATGTATTCCTGTGTTACCCCAGAAAAGGCAAAGCCTGGAAAGGGCTCAGGCTCCAGCCAACAGGAGCTTGTTCTGGTGTGATGACATCTGCAGCTCCAGACTTGCTGAGGATGTTTAGGAGATGCAGAAGGTAGAGGTTCTGTGGAGTCAGGTAAGACAGAAGCCAGCCTAGCCCAGCCCAGCCCTGCCATCCTGCTTTCCTGGGAAGGGAATGCTGTGCTGCACGTTCTGGCAGTGCCTCCTACAACACTTCAAGCTCCAATGCCGCATCAAACCTCCCCTGAAAGACGTGTTATAGAACTGAAGAGAAGTTTCTGTGTGTCTGCTGAAGGTGGGAAGCCGGTGAGCGTGGCCATCTGCCATCCCACTCGGAGGCAGCTGCCTTTCAGCCCGCGCATTAGTGTGCATGTCATCACATCACACACTCTGTTTGCTGTGGGGAGGGATTTTTTTTTTTTGCCATGGAGTCTAGTAATACAGCACACAGATTTACAGGAAATGAGGCTTTACTTCCTGCCCATGTAGAATCATGTGCCAGTTGTCTGATTAATTCTGGAGGAATATGCTAACGGGTGCACATTCCACTGCAGGACACACATAATGCCAAACTAGCACCCCTGAGAACACTTGAAAGGGGAAACTGGTATTTTGGCTGCTGTGCTCCGTCTCAAGCCCCCAGCAGGCTGTGTCAAACATCAGTACCCTGGTGTTACCCTGCTGTCAGCATGGCTGGTGAATGCCAGCACGACAGCTTCTCCTTTTCCACCCAGGAACCGCAGTTTTCCCTGTGCCACCCTGTGCAGTGCATGGGGCATTTGGCAAAGCTCCACTATGACTTGCACCTAGCTAAAATTCCAGCTCCCCAGGGAAGAATGACACATTATCCCAAGTAAACAAAAACCCTTTCATGGAGAAATGAATGTCAGTAGCAAAGGTGGGTGAGAGATTAATGTAGCACTCAGTAGAGGACACTGGGTTTCCCTGGGGACTTTGATTCCACCTCTGATGCTGTGGTTTGGCTCAGCACTGGAATTTATTCCTGTTAAATATGTACCTAATGAGACCACTGACCTCCTGGGAGAGTTGCATCAGTTTTCAACACAGCTGCTCCAGCTTCTGTTAGAGCTTCCATTAAAGAACTGGTTCATTTGTGGCCCACTGGTCCCATTTCCTTCTTCTAGCTGGGTCTGGGACTGCTCCGGCCCCTAAACCTTTACCTGCTGCTGGCTGGGGAGATTTGCACAGGCAGGTCCACAACTCAGTCCTGTTGTCACTGTGAAATGCTGAGGTCCCCTGTGTGCCTTGTGGAAGTAACTATGAAATACAGAGAGATTAAATCAGTCCTGAAATGACATTTCTCTTCCACAAACCTTGTGCCCAAAGCTGAGACGTGAATATGAAACAAAACAAACTCTATGGTTTTCCCCATCTGTTTATGAGATTGAAACATAAGTCGTGGCTTTAAGGTATGTATTGTAGGCTTTCTTCTTTAAACACATACATATTCTATCAGTGAATATTCTGTTTCAGCAGTCAGGCATGAGCTCACTGCAAAGGCTGTTGCAATTGCGAGTTGTTGCAATTCTGAGCTAAGCAGTCATTAGGATTGTGCAATTTCCTAGTGTTTGAGAATATCCCAACAGAGAAGAAACAACAGAAAATTAAAAATGTTGTGCTTTCTTAATCAAATCGATACCAGTAGACTTAAATCTCTCCTGTTCTGAGCCAAGGATAAGGATTTTTTTCAAGGATTTTCTCCTTAAAAAGGAGACAAAAGAAGATCTGCTTGTCTGGCAATGTTTTCTGTCCAGCACCAACCACAACAGGGCACAAACATCTGGTGTATAGGGAGAGGTCAGACCTGAAACCCAGCCAAAACCAACACAGAGTGTGAAAAGGAAGAACATCTTTGCCATGTACTGCTTTGTCCACAGCAGTAAATTGGAAATGAGACTTTCATATTGCCAAGAAAAATAAAGTCATGAAAGGGCTGCTAAAATCTGCCTTATTCAGTGTGTTAACAGCCAGGAGAATTGAACTACATCAGATATTCAAATTAAATATTCAGGATGAAATTAAGCAAAAAATATGAGAGAATATACAACTAAGCTGCCACAGATCCATTTGGGGATCCCAGAGGACAGAGGTAGGAGAGCCCTATTTTACCACCCAGCAGGAGCAGCGCAGTGTCCTTAAATCTGGGGCCTGCTATACCAGACCCTAATCTACTTTAACACCCCTAAATCAAACCCTAATCCACTCTAACACCCCTAAATGAAACCCTAATCCACCTTAACACCCTGCCAGTTGTGCATGGCATTGCCCTTATCAGTGTCTGGAGCTGAATGCCACCCACACTCACACCCATTCCCAGCAAAGCACAGCCGAGGGCCCTCATGGAGCACATGGAGGGGGAGTGATAAAGGATCACAAAGCAGCTCTGCCGAGAAGGGCTTGGGGGTGCTGATGGGTGTGAGACTGGACATGAGAGGCTGGACATGACCCGGCCATGTGCTCTGGCAGCCCACGAAGCCAAACCTATCCTGGCTGCATCCAGAGGAGTGTGGGCAGCAGGGGAGGGAAGGGATTCTGCCCCTCTCTTCCTCTCTGGTGAAGCCCCACCTGCAGAGCTGCCTCCAGCTCTGGGGTCCCAGCACAGGAAGGACACGGAGCTGTTGGGGTGAGTCCAGAGGAGGCCATGGACATGCTCACAGGGCTGAATTACCTCTGCTCTGGAGACAGGGAAAGAGAACTGGGGGTGTTCAGCCTGGAGGAGGCTTCAGGGAGGCCTTAGAGCCCCTTCCAGTACCTAAAGGGGCTCACAAGAAAGATGGGGACCAACCTTTTAGCAGGGCTTGTCGGGATAGGACAAGGGGGAATGGTTTTAAACTGCAAGAAGGTCGATTTAGATTAGCTATAAGGAAGGGCTTTTTATAAGGAGGGTGGAGGAACTTGCACAGGATGCCCAGAAAGATGGTGGATGCCATTTCCATCCCTGGAAACCTTAAAGGCCAGGCTGGATGAGGTTTTGAGCAACCTGGTGTAGTGGAAGGTGTCGCAGCCCATGAAAGGTTCCTTCCAACCCAAACCATCCGCGATTCTGTGACTCAGAGCCGGGGCAGCGCTGCCGGAGCCGCGGCATTCCCGGGAGCCGCTGGAAACCGGCTGCTGCTGCCCCCGCGCGGCGGGAGCGGGACGGGCCCGGGGCAGCGCCACACGCGGGACACACCCGGCAGAAACGGGCCCGGCACGGCCCGGCACGGCCCCGCTCCCCAACGGGACCGGCACGGCCCGGCACGGCCCCGCTCCCCAACGGGACCGGCACGGCTCGGCACGGCCCAGCTCCCCAACGGGACCGGCACGGCCCGGCACGGCCCCGCTCCCCAACGGGACCGGCACGGCTCGGCACGGCCCCGCTCCCCAACGGGACCGGCACGGCCCGGCACGGCCCCGCTCCCCAACGGGACCGGCACGGCTCGGCACGGCCCCGCTCCCCAACGGGACCGGCACGGCCCGGCACGGCCCCGCTCCCCAACGGGACCGGCACGGCTCGGCACGGCCCCGCTCCCCAACGGGACCGGCACGGCCCGGCACGGCCCCGCTCCCCAACGGGACCGGCACGGCTCGGCACGGCCCCGCTCCCCAACGGGACCGGCACGGCCCGGCACGGCCCCGCTCCCCAACGGGACCGNTTCCCTTCCCTTCCCTTCCCTTCCCTTCCTCAAAAAATGTATTTAGATCAAAAAGGCAATGATACTTTCATCTGATCTAATTTTTTTTAATGTGAAATATTAAATCAGTGTATCAGTGTGGCTGTATCTTGCACAGCTTTTAGCATTCTGTAAACTTCTTGAAATAAGGTAAATTTTCCCACCTGCAGATCCCTAAGGGATGTGACAAGTGTGCTCTCCCTGTCCAATGCCAAACTCCTCCAAAAGCTGTTGCGTTTAAGCAGGTGTGTTATTTCTTCTTGGACCAAATGAGCGCACACCCTACATGGAAGCTCATTTTACTATTAGATTTATAGAGCATCACTAGATATGTTACCCCAAATCACTGCAGTTAAACAGCCTGTGAAATTCCTGCAAACATATGAGAGAACACATGAGGACAAAATGGTGAGCACAGCTTTTCCCTGGCATTTTTAATGCCTGCAGCAAGCGTTGGTTCCCCAGCAGTCGGTGCAGAGAGAGCTCCCTCTCCTGCTGAAAATCCTCTTTAGCCCCTGTCCACCCATGGGAGACGTTCCGTTTCCCAGCATTTACAGGGATCAGGCCCGTGGCAATGTGAGTTGCCATAAATAAAAACATTAAAATGGACACAGATTCACAGCACCGATAATTTTGTTCACCTCCTGTATTATTTGCAAGAGAAAAGGTCATTTTTTGATTTTTTTTTCCTACTGCAGCAAGATTATCCCTGTCAACAGAAATCATCCAGCATGCAAACAATTCATCTGAGAGCCTGTCACTTCACAAAAAAAAAGCCAAAATACCCTGGAATAATCATATTGTCTGCTGCAAAGGATCAGTAATCTGACAGTTTTAAGCAGGTGAGATGCCCCTGTCTGCAGGCAGGTGACCCCGTGCAGTGCTGAGGCACCAGGTTCACACTGCGAACTGCAGCTGACACAGGGAGGATTTTCCAGGAGCATCCACGTCCAATCTCATCCAGAGTTTGCACTGTGTACAAATGTCTCCTATAAATAGGGTAAATGCTCATAATAGGTAGCAAAGTGAGTGGGATTTCAGAGCAGCTGGAGAAATAATTGAGCCTGCATGGAATGGCTGTGTTATACCAGGCTGCACCAGCAATTTCAACTGGCTATTTATACTCCTCTGAGTATATTTGCTATTTCCCACTTTTTTTTCCTTTTCATTTGACCTGATTTGTAATGAATAGTCCTGGTTTTATAAAATGGAAGGTGTTGATGTATGGAACATTTTAAAAAGCTCTCTTTTCCAAGTGTCAGAAACCTCTCCAGCTTGCCAAAACATGGCCACGGGTGTAAATCAGTGTTCAGAGTTCAGAACAGCAACTTGGGGGTAGCAACAGAGCTGATTGTAACACAAGGTTTTCACTTCCTAGGGACTTTAATAAGGGAGAAAAGGAGCCAGTGACAGTAACTGAATCAGGCTGGAAGGAAAATGGGTTGATTTTTAGTGTGAATCATCAATCCAAGAAGAGGATGCTCCAGGGCAGGGCTGGCAGCAGCCCTCTGCCTCCAGGATGCAGCTCAACCCTCCGGGCTGTCTCTGCTGCAATGTACAACAAAACAGGGAGATGTGAGAGTCCTCGGGCAGGCATGAATACTCGGGGTGTGCAAACAATAAGGGTCCTGTTGCTGTAGTGCAGAGTGAGATGCAATCCCCCAGATTCCACCAGGGCTTCTACCCCCGCTCATCTGAACCTCATCCAAAAAATCCAAAGCTCTCAGCTCCCTCAAGGCCTCTGCTGCACTGCTCTGTGACCACTTCACATTGCCCTCTGGGTAAATCCATGCTGTAGGAAGTATTTTCCATGGATTTAACAGATGGGTGAGCTGAGACAGGGGGTGAAGTGTGTCATTTGGGGCAGAAGTGGAAAGGGAGGTTTGTTGTCCCACTCCTCCTCCATCGTGACCACCCGCTCCATCTGTTGACACTTCAGCACACGATGCCAGCTCCAGTGTGACTCCGATTAGTCTGCAAAGTGCTGTGTGTTGATGTTGTGGTTTGATACTTGGAGAGCTCTGTGAAGATATTTAATTAGACAAAATTAATTCCTTTGAGAGCAACCTTCTGCCATCACTTTGGAAAGTGCTAGGAAGCTTCTGTTGTTCTGACACTTGTTAAAAATTGGCATTAGCCATTTCCTAAATTATTTTTGAAAGGTCAATCAAGCCACGTTGCTCCCCAGGTCAAATGGGAGCTGTGACTTTCCTGACAGCAGCGCTATGAGAACATGAGGTGCCAGACCTCCTCACGAGAAGTCACTTCCCACAGCTGTTGTCACCCTGAAAGGTTTCCCTTCTGCCTGAGCGGTCAAATCCTTTGGCCTCTTTGTTCCTGTCCCTTTTTTGCCACCTTCACAGTGATTGTGGGGTCTGATGATGACAAGACAGACACGGTAGGAAGGGGGAGCATCAGTGGTGACCTTGCTGGCCAGCTCTGCAAGGTGACATCCCTTACAGCCACCCGATGGGGAGTGGGAGGTGAATGGGTGCCCCTCTCCCTGCCTGCCTTCTTCTGCAGTAACACAGGGACACCGGAATTTCTTGTGGGACCATCTGCTGCTAATTCTGCAAACCTCCTACACATAAGGGTGCAGAAGGACAAAGTCTTAATATGATTAAACTTCAGGAGCTGCAGAGGTCTGTGGCTATACCTGGTTTGGAGTGGGAAAGGAAATGGCCCAGGCTGGAAGTACTGTGTAAAACACACTTAAACCTGGAACAATTCCTGTAAGTCTGTTCCCTTTCACACTGCACCCATGAGGCTCTGGCTGCTGGGGCCCAGTTATATCATGGAGGAGCCCTTTGGGGTCAGTGGTTGGCAGAAGGGCCACGTGAAACTGCATATCCTCCCACCAGAGACCACTTCCCGGGTATCCATTTGCTGTCCCAGCTTCCAGTCCCCTCTTCTCCCTCCAGGCTTCCACATGGGTTTCTCAGCATCTTGTCCATCAATGTCTGTGCAAAATAAAATTGTCATTTTGAGTGTTTGCTGTGGGTCTGTGTGCTTATGCTGGGACAGAACATTCCATGGCTGCCTTGTAAGAAGCAAAGGGTTGCAGCAGCACCAAAAGGGAGGATGTTTAGCCCTCTCCTGGCATAGCCTGAGCAATGCAGCAGCACAAAGAGATGCACAGCATGACGTGCATTTTAGTCCCTCTCCTCACTTCCTTTAAATTGCCTCCTTAAAAAATCCACTCATATCACACCATAAAGGAAGAAAGAATCTATACTTAAACACTTAATTAGGGAATGTGTGCAGAGTGCTCTGCAAATGGGATGGTACCAGAGTGTGCTGTGCATTTGCCATTTAAATATAGCTGTATACACACCCTCGGCCTCCTGAACGGCTGAAACCCTCCTAGCAGGTGATCACAAGCCTTTCTATAATTGAAATGAACTTAATCCTGACAAAAACGTAGCAGCAGCTGCTGTGAAAGCTGTGGCTGCTCTCCAAGTATTTCTTACATTCCCCTGATCTGTATATTAAAGCGAGACTGATTGCTGTGCTGCAGAATCCTGCCACAGAGTGTCTCTTACAAGAGAGCTGCTGTGGTTTAGATTTAAGGGCTTTGTTGTATTTTTCATAAGAATGCTTTTCTCTTGTGTGATGATTGTCACACAAGGATCTGAGCTGCTCAGATATTAATTACTTAGGGCCTGCAACAATATTCTAAAGTAAAAGGTAAATAAAGATATTGCCTCTCTTTCTCCTACACACACTATAGTGATATACATGGGTGTTGCCTGAGTGGGGACGAAGAAGCTGAGCTGATTTTGGAGTTAAAGTGAGCTGCCAGCCCAGAGGATGTGTGCAGTATGCTGAGAGGAGATAGCAGCCAGCTGGAACATATGAGAAATGACTGTAGCTGCCCTCCTAATTTAACCTTCATGCCACAAATCTCTGCCTGAATCCCAATGTGCTGTGGAGGAGTGGGACAAGGAGCAGCTCTTTCTGTAATTCCTGATTTTTTACCGTTGCTGATTTTTCACTGTCTGCCTTGGCTCCTTTGAGTCCTTCCTCCTCTCCTGTCCCTGGATCTCCCTGGGCTTTGCCGAGTGGGACCTGGCATTCACACAGCACCAGCAAAGACCAACCATCAAGCAACTCCTCTGGCAAGAAAGAATGTCGTGACCTCAAAGGTGAGCGAGCCCAGCAGCAGAAATGCAGGGCAAGCGTGGCTCAGCGAGCGTGCGAGGCGGATTGTGCCGGGCAGCACTGAGCTCCTGCTCCCTCGAAACCACGGCAGCAGCGAGGGGGTCACAGCCCTTGATAAATCCTCTGGGCAGGAGTACAACCACCAGAGTCAAGGTGCCTCATCCAGGAAAGCACTTGACTGGGAGCAATTTGCCGGTGGATTCCAGGGCTCGCCGGTCCCTGCGGAGCTGGACTCGGGCTCCCCATCTGCTGTGCTATCGCTGCTTTATGGCTTCGACTGCCAGCACGGAAAGCATTAACTCAGTCTTATTCAAACTGTTCCTTCGCCCCGAGCTAGCCAAGGCACACGCTCCCGTTCGCAGTGTGACATCCCAGGCTGTTTGAAGGGCAGGACAGAAGATGGTGCTGCCGAGCCAACATATTTTAACAAGAAAACTTCCTGGAGCTGCTGGGTTTTTTTGACAGCTCCTGTTCCAAAATAATCTTTGTTTAAACTAAAGAGTTGTCAAGGAGATAAGTTTAAGCAGCACATGAGCTACAGAGAAACATCCCACAGCCAGATCAGGAGCAGATGTGGTGAAATATTGATGGACCAGGGTCCCTAATTACATCTCCTACTGAGGAGCTGGCTTGAAATCTGGAGCCTTTCTGCTTTGTATGCGGCACTGTTGGGATAAAGCGATGGGATCCCTCACAGAGCTACATGGGCAATTGGGCTGGGATGTCTGTGGCTAATGAACAGGCATCAGCCTTGTGGGAGCTAATGAAATGTTCAGTACAAAACGTGTCACCCCCAGGTACCGTCTGTGCCTCACTCCTGGAGTTTAATCCTCTTCCCTGCCGCTGCCTGGGCAGCCGCGCTCCCTGTTTACTGAATCTTCTCCGTGTAAAACAACAGGGGCAGCAGAAAGAACAAAAAGCACCTTTGATCATCAGATTGGGAGAAATGGTGTGAAGCTCTTAAGCTGTGCCTTTTTTTTTTTTTTTTTAAATTAAGACTTATGTTACCCAAAAAAAGGCAAGTAATTTCCATCCATAGTGCTTGCTGCTTATTTTTAATAGGGAAACTTTAGCTCAAACTGAGAACAGGTAGAGGGAACTGGTTTATGTTTCACATCCAAGGTACCCTCATGGTCCACAGTTCACCTGCCTGGGAATTTCAGTGGTTCGGTGGAAAGAAACATCCTAAATTCAGATGCCTTTTCCAAAAGGTTTTTTAAAGCTGCTTTATTTGGCAGCTGTAAGTAAAGGGGCTGTAAAAGAAGGGGCTGTCTCAGAGTATTCAATTTCTAACTCACATGGCACCTGTAAATGCAACTGAGCACAGGGTGCTGAGCATCTGATGCACAGTGGGACCGTGTTCTGCTTTGTCCCTTCTACAAACCGGTGCTTGGTGAAGCGTGTGTGGCTGACAGGGTTGGAAATCAGAATTCGTGCTGCACCTCGGCACATCTCGATGCTAACAAATGAGGCCTGTGCTGTTAATTCCTCTAGAAAAGGTGCCACGCACAGGCACACCTGTGGCAGCACAGATGATGACGGCCATCAACAGTCAGGAGCCTTCACTTCTGGCCTTAACACCCATTTCCTGGGTGAGCTCAGTGGAGCCACTGTGTCTTATTTTCACTTCTCTGGCTCCAGAGCAAGAATAATATTTACCAATTTTATAGGCCACACTAGAAAGATTAATTAGGTAATGCTTGTTGAGTACTTTGGAGACACAAAGCAAGAAATGCATACTATAAAATAAATAAGAGCAGTGAAATCCTCATGCATCTTTCTTCAATAAATGCTTATATGCCATTCTCCTACATCTCCTGTCAATCCAGACTCTGGCACTCTCAATACAGAATGGTCTGGAATTGCCTCGGTTTCCCCACTGTGTCTCCAGAACAGCATTAATTGGGAGGATCACAAACTTCTACTTATTATTTTGTCCCAGCATTCCTGAACAGTATGAGAATGGGTGCATGCAGATCAAACACAGAGACACCAGGCTTGGGGACTGGCCCTTGAGCCTGTAATCCAAAACCACTTAACAGGAGCCTACATTTGTTAAACGAGACCATCAGTCTTCAGCTATTCCTAGAAAAGCTGAAAGGAGAAGAAAAGGCAGTGAATCTTTCAAAACATGACAGCGTTAGAGGCCATCTTTTCCTAAAGCTCCTGCATTTCTCTCAGCGTTTTCTGTGCAGCAGGTCATTATGAATTACTAATTACCAGAGCAGGCCAGGCAGGTCCGTCACTGACCTGCTGTGTAAGCTGGGCAAAAAAATGGGTCTGTCCCCTCTGCATTGACTCTGTGTAAAATATGTGCTCTGAAGAGGCTTGAAGCTTAATATAGGTCTTGTTAAGTGTTCATAAAAGATAGCGAAACCCTTAGATTAAGAGGTACACCAGAGGAGAATGATAGGGTTATAAAATCTATTTCTACACATAACTCATATTTATATAGGGCCTTTCAATCTAACAGAACCCTGTTTTTTTCAGTGTAACACCCTGATATACTGTGTTCACTTCACCTATCAGTTCAAGGCAACCTCCTCTAGAGTGAAATGTGGCAGCTGTTTAAAAGCCCCGAGCAGTAGTAAGTTTAATAATAGGAAGGCATTTATATGGTCTTACAAACTTCAAAGAGTTAATTCTCTGCCCCTTCAGGAGGCAGACAAGGTTTATTATTCCCATTTCACAAAGGCAATATAACAAGAGTGGACAAGAGTGGAGGAAATCTGCACTCCCACAGATTTATAAAGCAAAATTCCGTGCATGAGCCTGAAGTGCTTTTAATCCCACACAGAGAAAACATATCAACATGTCTTATTAAAAAAAAATCCTTTTCTAAAAATAATGATGTGGAGAGAGCTCTGATCTGGATTCTAACACCTGCCACTTCTGGTGAAAAAAAAACCTTCTCAAGCACGTGTTGACATAGAAACATCATGGTCCACAAATGCTTCTGTGCCATGAAACAAATTGGGCGCTCAAAATATACTGCCAAGAATCAGACAATCTGTTTTAAGAGGTCCCAAGAGTTACTAAACCCCTCTTGAAATACAGCAGGAGAGAAAGCTGCAGCAGCCTCAATCCCGGAGGCAGGCTGGCATTGTTCTCCCACCACATGCGGCTCCACGGTTCTCCCCAGCTGGCCTGCATCACATGGCAATGGTGCTTCCATCGAGCAGGAAAAATTCCTTCTGTTATCCCCAGAGGTTCTGCAAGATGGTCCTGAACTTGGAAAAACAAAGTTACAAAATTGCTTGGATTTAACCACTTTGGGAACTGGAGTCCCATCCCCAGGTGATATCACCATTCTCATATAGTTTGTTGAGTGCAGTCCTGATGCAGGATGAAGTAGGAGCTTAAAATGAACATCTGATCCCTGGGATCCCAAACACCTTTTCACTTGGTAGCACAGAAGTCTCCAACTTTCATTCCTCCTACTGTTTCCTAGCAAGGAATTGTCTTATTTCAACTTCCACTCTTATTTGCAGGCCAAAGTAAGAAATACCATCTTTTAGACCACTTTGATCCCTTAAAATCTGCTTATCTCTCCCAGATGGCATAGCCCATGTCATAGTCCCTGCAGCCTCCCTGCAGCCCTGGGCAGCTTTCAGTTGGGGCTGCAAAGCTGTTTTCAGCTGTGCTGCCCAAGCTCCCAACAAATGGATCTGGAAAATCTTCCATCCAAAAAGCCAATCCTCTGCAGACGCCTTGAGTTACTCCCACAACGTGAGCCATGCTGGGGGCTGCTGGAGGGTGAGCTGTGGTCTCTGTCTGGCAGGATCTAGGACAGGGAGCCGGGAGAGATGAACTGACCCATGCTGAGCATCATCAATCCTCCAGCAAAGTGATTTCCATCACGGGAGCACATTTGCTGCACGAATCACATCCCATTCATCACCGCTACTGTCTGGATGTGACTCTGCCAGCCAGGGCTTGGCCTCTCTCTCCAAAAAGCCCCTGATGTGCTGTACAGCAGCTTCACTGTGCAGGACGTGGATCAGTGCTCCCCCCTGACTCATTGCCCCCTTCCTCACTTCTCAGGAGCTGGTCTCTTTCATCTCTCTGTCTTCACAGTCCCTGGATAAACCTGTGCCTCTGCAGTCTTGCTGCAGCCTCTGCTGTGGAAGGGTGGCCAGGGAAGGAAGGAAGGATGGCCAGGAAATGATGTCTTTAGCACTGTTGGCACCATGCTGCAGGCAGGTCCTGTGCCCTCCATCACCTCCCTGTAGCTGTGCAGCCGAGGAAGCTCTTCTGAGAGCAACACGTTATGAAAAGCTGCTGCAGGGCCCTGCCAAAACACCTGGCCTGAATTCACAGGCTGGGGCTGACACTCCTTTAGGCACACAAATGAGGATGTAGAGGTCTGGTGCTCAGACATAAAGTGTGGGCCTTTCTGACACTGCAAAACTCAAACCCAAGAGCAAAATCATTTTTTACTGCTGTGGCATTGAGCTCAGAGCACAGAGCTTCTCACCTTCACTACCATGCAAGTCAAACATGCCACCAATCTAGATGATGGCCCAGGAGAGGAACGGCCTTGACATATTTG
Source organism: Falcunculus frontatus (assembly GCA_013398115.1). Taxonomy (NCBI): domain Eukaryota; kingdom Metazoa; phylum Chordata; class Aves; order Passeriformes; genus Falcunculus; species Falcunculus frontatus. The sequence continues at coordinate 1,803,307 of VZRV01010997.1, read as the reverse complement.
ATGCCTTACGAGACAATGCAGATGTCATGGAGGAGATCCTGCGACTTTGCTTCCTTGGCAACCCCGATGCCAGGAACCTGAACATGCCACTGGCTCTGTACTGCGACAGCCACGTTCATCCAGTGCTCCAGCCCTGGAGAGGCAGCAGCCCAGTTCTGCTGGTGGCCTTGGTGGTGACAGTGGCTCTGCATGGGTCCGTGCTCTCCCTGTTCCGTGTGCTCCGCGATGCCCCAGCTCCGCAGGCTGTGCCGGTTTTTCTCTCAGCCCTGAGGAATGAGTGTTATGAAATGTGTTCTGCCGGGTCTGGCTGACGACGTCAGTTGATTTCTCAGGCTGACAGGGAGATTTGCAAGCTTAAGATGGCTTACAGGTCCTTATTTAGAGCTCACAAGATGAAGCCCAGACCTAGACACCCGTATATTTGTGCTCAGAGGTTGAGCAAGTAAAGGAAATGTTTAAATATCTCTCCCTCCCCTTGATTCATTGCCTGTGGCATGACTATCTGTCACAGGTACGAGTGTGAGATGGAGCTGCCCGTCTCTGCTCCACTGATGGCTCTGGGGAATCCCTGAATCCACATCATGGTGGGTGAGTCACTGTCCTTCCCATGGAGAAAGGCATGGCACAGCCCTAGATGGATGAAATGAAGGGACAGAGTGAAGCCTAGGTCATTCTGGCCACGATTTATGGGAGGAGACAGTGGAGCACAGGCACAGGATGGTCCCAGTCTTCAACTGCTGTTGTCAGCAGAACTGCCCTCACCTGAGAAGTAGGATTTTTCCATTAAATAAATCCTGCAGGTCTTTCTTTCTTTTTTTCCCCTTCCCTCTTTAACTCTGAAAGAATCCCATTTAATCTGTAGGGAGCTTTCCCTGAACAAAAATCCCCACCAGGCTTGACCCTGACCTTTGCAAATGGAAATATGATGTAGTGAGAATTGAGAGCCGAGAGTCAACTGGCATCTTTGCTTTTGCTGCTGAAATAGAGCAGGTCATTTCACATTTCTATTATGAGCCTCAGATAATGGGGAAGAAAATTAGGTAATTCCATTTTTTGGATTAGTTGGTTTTCTTGTCAGCTGGGAGATGGGATCTGATGTATGTGGAGAATGACTGGAGGCACAGGATGAACAGAACAGCTGGTCACAGATATTGTTTGGGATTCTATTTCTGCATGACCTGCTCCAGAGATATCAAAAGAGATTGTGGCTGTCTCCCATGACATTTATACCTGTTTTTCAATGCTGACTTCAAAGCAGTTGCTCTGCATTTGCCCACATTTGAGCAAGTTGAGAATCTGGACCACTGTTTGAAGATAGTCTTGAAACTTATCTAAGCTTCGAAATGATTGAAAATGAGTTATGTATGGAGACATGAAAATTAAAGTACATCAGGGAACCCACAGGCAATAGCAAGATGTGCAGGATGGGGAGCCTTGCCAGAGCTGACAGGTATTTGTTTATGGGGAGAATTAGAAGCTCTAGTTAAAAGTCTGCAAATTACCCCATGAAAGAAGGGCCTCCTCATCACAGAGACTGAATTCTACACACAGGCACATGTGAAAAGAGGAGTTTGTAGAATCAAGAGCAGTGTTAGTAAAAAAAAAAAAGAAAAGAATCCCAAAGATCACTGCATGAAACATCAATAAGCACAGCGAGAAACAACAGGATACCAGGCAATCTTTGATCTCAGAAAAAAACCCCACAAACCAAATGACTAGAAAGCAAAGCCTGATTAAATTTAACAATAAGAATTTCAAAACAAAATTTTAAAAGCAATATGTGTGATTAATGAAGCAAAGTGTTTGATTTTTCATCTCAAGGGTCTCCAACTCTGGCCATTCTGGAAGAGATGCTTTAGTGCATCTCTTAAGTGACCTTAGCAAGCTCACCTGAGGATTGAAAGGAGCAGATTTGATGTTCTCATGCTTCTTTCTGATCTCAAAAATCTGTGAGCCTTTTTGGGTTTGGCAAAGCACTTGATAACATATCACAAAATTTAGCTCTTTGGATGATCTGAATGCAATAATCCATGGACCAAATCACAGCTGAGTGGCTGCAGACAAAGAGGAATACTAAACAGGGAGTGATTCTGTTACAGAATTACATTTATTAGAGCATCACAGAAATCAGGTCTTTGGTGATTACTGACATTTTTATTGATGAGTCTAAGGAAGGATTAAACAAAAGGATGACAGGCATTCACACAGTGACATGAAGCTGAAAGGGATCACAAACACCAGGGTAAGCTGAAGGATAATGCAAAGGAATCTGGATAGACTAGAAACTTGGGGCGAAAATTCCCCAATGCAGTGAATCTGAGACCTGAGCAGACTGAAAGTTTCATCTCTGCAGATGGCTTTAAAGGTGATGTGCTCATTAGGATCACACCATGGGGTGAAAAGCCTAAAAAGTGGAGTGTGTGGGGAGATGCTCCATGTGAAGCCCTAGAGATGTGACACAGCGAGCCAGAAGGAAAACAACAAAGGGTCCTTCAGCATTTCTGGCAGGCAGGTCATTTAATAAACATGTCTACCAAGAATCTTCTCTAATAAAACTCGATGTATCATTTCCGTTCACCGAGCTGGTGTCATGTCTGCAAACTGCACACGGCTTTGTCTCCTCCATGCATTAATTTCCATCCAAATGCCCAGGCAGAACCTCTATTAGCCACCTCTGTTGACAAGAGTGGATTATTCAGGGAAGCGTAACTAACTCTCTCTTATTTCCCTGAAATCTACGCTCGCTCCTCTGCTGGCAGATGAAAATTTAGAAGTGAAAAAGTCTACTGCCTTTCCTTTGGTTTAGGTGTTTGGGGCTGGATTTAAGGAGCGATTCTAGAGATTCCAAACAAGGTTGAGGCCTCGGTTCCTGCTGCAGTGTGCAGGCAGTCTTGAGTTCCCTTAACCCATCTTCCAGCACCTCTTGGTTGGAAGAGAAGGAGGCTAGGGACAGGGAGAGGACTCCTAGGGACACTTTCAACTTCAAATGAATCCTTGATCTGTAAGCCCTGGGGAAACTGGGCAAATGTAGCCAGTTTGAGCAGCTCTTCTGTGCAAGTGTCCCTGCCATGCTGTGGCATCCCTCCCTTCAGGACACTATGCCAGCAGCCAGGGAAGGACATTCTGGAGGAGAGGTAGGATGGAACAGTGCAGCCAGCGAACTGGGACAAGAGAACCTGATGTCAGATTGCTTTAGATGGCTCCAGAGCACCCAGTGCTAAAGGATGTGGAGTAGGTGGGAGCAGAGCAATGACATCTGCCTGTTGGTTCACACCACCCTGCCTGGCATTAGCTAAAGCCCACTCGCCTGTGGAAAGGCTGTCTGCATGATTCCACTGTTCTGTGACCTACAGGCCCTTCCCACTTGGCCACTGACTGAAGCTGATATGAATCCACGTGCAGAGTGCCCCATGCCATTGCTCCATCCTCCCCTGGCTGGCGCTGCTGCCCAGCGTGCCTTTATCTTTCTGTGAAATAAAGGTCATTTTGGTGTTGTGCAGGTAGTGAAGGCTTTGAAGAGAGGCTTTGAAGTACACTATAGAAGTAGACATTATTACCCACTGCCCAGGGATTTGGAGAATGCTTAGTCTGATTAAAAAGGCTTTGCATTCTGCTGGCAGGAAGCATGACATAAAGTGGAAAATTTTTCTGAGCTGAATTCAAATGAGTTGATTTTTCTATCAGCCCTTCTCCTAGAGAACGGGCATGCTGTTCCCTGCACTGGGTGAGGCTTCATGCTCTAACAAGGTTCACTCTACCAGTAAGGATTTGAATTTAGGACTGAAATTTTAAGGGGCTTGATTTGGAATGAAGTTTATGGTACACTGGAAGACAGTAAGTACATCTGGCTCAGGAGAAGGGCTCATAGGGTTTTTGGTGCTCAGGATTTAGAGGCATGGCAGATTTGGCAGGGACTAGAGCTGGAGGAGGGATTAAATCAGCAAATCTTCATAGCTAGAACCCCAGCGCATCCTTAGGGAGGATTGTATGTTATGTTTGGCTCCAAATAGTGCTATCAGACTCCAACTTCATGAACACCGCATTCTTTCACAGGTGTTTGGGTTGGGGAAAGAAAATTGGGAGAAACAGGATAGGCTTATGGACTAGACATCTTTCATCTGAACTGCAGTAAGCCTATTAGCATCCCACAGGTGAGGAGGGGTTTGTGGCACTCTGCTGATAACAGCACTGACAGCAGATGTTTAGTGCCAGGCAAATTCTTCACAGCCAACCTCGTTTGAAGTGCTGCTTCCAAAAATCATCAGCTGTATTTGGGGTGATGCTGAAAATATTTTAAATGGTGTTTCAGGAAGCAAAAACAAGAGATGGGTAGAAACTGCAGCTCACAAAGGCTGGCTTAAGTGACAATTTGTGTAGTAGGAAGCGACATTTATTTAGTTGGTTTGAAGGGAAACAAATATATTTTACACCCACTCCTCTTGTGTCAAAATTTAGTTGAAAAAAACAGGTTTGCTACTGGAAAACTATCAAGACACTTTCCCTTTCTGCTTTGCTTTTTAAATGGAGTGGAAATAGGTGTGAGGTTTTTTCAAGTGATGAGATACCTGAATCTTCTGAGCAGCTCGATTCCTACCCCAGGTGTCTTTCTGATATTTGAATGAACTAGATGATAGCAAGCAAAGCAGAATTTTCAGCAATTTAAGAAATAATCCTTCCTTTCCTGATTGCTTGTCTTTTATCTTTGGATCTAGTAAGGTCATAATCCTACTATTTCTTCACTCATCCACAGAGACCCTCCAGCCACACAAAGATAAGGCTTCATGATGCTGTAAGTAAAACTAGAAAAATCCTTCTCTGGAAATCACAACAGAAACAACCAAACAAAAACCCCACAAACAAACCACAGGGTTCAGCCCTTTTAGAAAGCAACAAACCGTAGTGAGAGCTCACGTATTTCCTGCTGCCAGCACACCTTTTGGGATGCCCTTCCCCCATATCTATCTTGCCATGAGACAGTCTTAGGTGTGGTTCTCACCAGGGATTTGGATGCCTGGCTGCAGATGTTAACAGATATTTCCCTACTTTCCCCAGAGAGTGGGTGCCACTTGTGCATCTATAATCCCCTATGAGCTGATCCCTGTAACAAGATGCCACAAGGATTTAATCTCACAGCTTCCAGGGGAGCTGCTTCACACAGAGAATTATTCCAGGCAACTCAAGATCACTGTCATTCCGGGGAGAAGGCCGGTGCTGAGATGACAGGCACTGCTCAGTTAAACCAGGATTACACTCTGCTGCTGCTTAAAGGGGGATGTGTTGGAGAGCCAGGAGGCAAAGTTTGCCTCATCCCTGCTCCCTGCTCTGCTGGGTTTGGGATTCCTGGCAGCTGCAAACAGATGTTTGGCCAGGCGTGCGACTCCCAAGAACTTGCTGTTCCGTAGCCCTTTGGGGTGGTTCATGATTTACAAAAGAGCACCCAGGAGCAGCGGCTCCAAATCACAGGCACAGTGTGGGACAGGGAGAGTGCATCACCTCTCCAGAGGCACTGCCAGGGTGAGGTGCTCCACATGGGATGGGCAGTGACTTGCAGGGCCCTTCAGCCATTCTGGAGACCAGCTGCACGCTCCAGAGGGATGTCTGCTGGTCATGAGTGTACCAAAATCCCAAGCTGCTCTCACAGAGGCAATGACTGCCATGTGTTAGAGCAGCATCCTACAAGGGCTCAGGTGGATTCCCTGCTTCTTCTGCCTGTGCAGGACTTCTAAGATGTGGGTGAGTAGGTACTGATGGATGAGAAACACTATCACAGCACAGATATTTCCCCTTTGAGCTGGTCTGACTTATTTTCCTGCAACGACAAAATAAGTGCCATGTCTGACGATGGTTCAGCTGGGCTGGGAGATAGTGTAGAGGTTAAATCCAATTCTGTTTATTCCATATCCCAGTCACTTGCAATTCTGGATGGAGTCCTGCTACTTGGCAATCACTTTAACATCATCAATGAACCTCTAAAGCCATCTGAGGCTGCAAGATTAGCCACTACCACCCCGATGAGTTTATTTCATGCAGCTGAAATGAAGAAAACCAGTCTAAGGACATAATTTGCAAATTATCTTAAAAAAAAAAAAGGCTTGAATTATTTGTCAGCTTCCTTCAGGTTGCACATCAGCAGGCCAGCCAGGACAGACTGCATGAATAGGCAGTGAAGCAGTGGGAGGCAAACTCATAATCGGCTTTTGTGTTCTTTGATTATTGTTATCCAAACTAAACAAAGATTTGTGGTTTACTGCTGTCCTTCATTTCCCTGGTTTTTTTAGATTAACTGCTGCATTGCAACATTGTGTGTATTAGCAATATTGTAGAATCTGCTCAAGAGATAATCTCAGCACCCCAGCTTAATGACTGTACCAACCTCGTTTAAAAGGAATCTGCTGCTTATCATAGACTTAAATTACAAGCCTTTTGCAGCAGTAACACTGGCTTTTAATGTCTGCAAAAAGCCATAAATGGTTTAGAGGGTTATAGAAATAACAGGCTAATGTAACGTGCAAAGACTTGTCCAAGTATATCTGAAGCTCCTGTTTCTCTACACCACTGGTCTTTAATTAGCAATAGGACATCTTTGCAGCCCTTGGACCACTCGTGATAGGTGAGGCATTGCAGTTTTACTGCACTGCTGGTTGAGGTTATCTATCGATAGTCACTGGAAGAATGATTAAATCTTGCAATTACCCTGTGCTCTCTTGTCTGACATCCAAGCTCAAACACCCTCTGATGGAGAGGTGATTGCTCCTTGAATTTATATCTCTGCTAGTAGCCTGGCTTTTTGGTTTTGAGATGTCAGAGGTGTGCTCATGGAGCACTGATATCTTACCAGTTCCATTTTATTTCCTTCCTCCCTGGACCCTGGTCTTTTCCAGAAGGTGTATTACTTCTGCAGCAAATCCTTGGGAATGTAGTTTGCCTCATTTTGTACACATTTCATTTCTCTCACAGAAACACTTATTTATTCCTGCAAATCCAGCCTGCCTAAATCTGACGACTGAGCCAGCTTCAACTCCTTTGCTTATTTCTTCTCTGCACAACTTCTTGCAAATTTTTCCCTATTCTGAGAGCTAAAAATACATCTGGGTGCTGCCTGGAGGCCATCTGAGAGCACAAAGGAAGGGGCAGCCCGAGCTTCATATGCATTGCTAAGCAGTGCATGAAAAGCCTTCTCCACAAACAGGGTTGCTCCTGTAACAGGCATCCATAAATACAGAAATCTGCCATTCCCAGAAGCAATTGCATACAGAAATATGCTCGCTCCATCTATTTAGCCAGCACAGACTCTTCTACAGAAAGTACAATTGCTACTGAGACATTGTAATGACACCGAACAGGTGTAAACGGGAAGAAAACTCAGCAGGGAGAAAAGCTACACCAACTCCCACCCCTGCGACCTGCAGAGCCTTCTCCAGGAGTGTGTTTGTGTCAGGAATGAGACACAAGCTTCATCGGAGGGAAACCAAATACTTTCTGCATTTTCCACTGACTGAATTTCCTCTTGACTTCTCAAAGTCGTGTTCTTCTACCAAAGCTCTCGGGAGCACTGGCTTTCACAGCCGCCACTGCAAAGGGGGAGATGAAACCAAGATGTAGCTTCCTTGTTATCCAAGTGGGACTTTTTGTCCTATATACATGGAAAACATGACTTACTAGGTAAAATCTAAACCCCACAAATTAGTTCAGATCCCCCAAAAAAGACTGTTCAGATAAAATGTTAATTACAGAAGGGCTGGTAAACTCCCCTTGCTCTCATTTATTACCGCTGCGTTCAGAACAAACCACATGATGTCATTGAAGAACAGAGTTGCGAAATCCCACATTCCAGACCAGGACCCAGGAATGATTCCCAAATTAGGCAAATGACATGTGAAATATCAGTAAAGCATCTGAGGAGAAAAAAAATAAACCTACAGAAAAGCCAAACCAAACCAAAACAAGAAATCCTGAAGCCACTTGAAACAAATTACGCTCTCCAAAACTGTCTTGTTAATGGCTCTTCACCTCTGATATATTCACTCAAACTGCGGGAGGTGGTTCTTGTTTTGGAAGTCCTTTACACATCTTCCCTCATCCTATGGGGAAGCACTGCTCTGCCAGAGAGATCTGCCAGAGGCCAGGCAGCAGCTGGCAAACATCTCAGAAAAGGCAGGGCCAGCAACAGGGTCAGTGTTTACAAATAATAACTCATGCGAGCAGCGCTCACACCAGTGTTTGGGAAATAGCCCACACCACCAATCTGACCTCCTGCTCAGATGGAATTTTTACTGATTTATTTACTTTATTTTTTTCTGAACAAAAATAAACCGAGGCCCTATGTTGGAAACTGGGAAACTGCACGAAAGTCAGCAATGAAATAAAGCCAGAACAATGCCCAATTCAGATGGTCTAGGGGGCCTTCTGCACAGTGTCCACGTCAAAATGTCCTCATCTCAAAGAACTTCCTGGCAAAACACACAGGATGCTTTTATTACCGAGTGGGTGGCATTTGATACAGCATCCCAATTGGCCAGGGAAGCCAATGAGCCAGGCACTATTTCACTGCCACCTCTCCAGTGAGACACTGCCCGCAGGAATACACCTCTGTGATCATCTCCTGCAGAGCTTAGTCACACGTTCCTATAGATTATACCTTGCCATGCCAGCCCTGAAGTACAGAGTTTAATAGGACAGAAATCAGCTCTTTCATCTTTCCCCTCTTTGTTTCACATAATTTCAGTGCCAATGTGCCCCTCTCCCCACATACAATTATTTAGTAGCTATGAAACTCTTGCTAATACTGAACACGGAAAGCAAAAATAAGTTGTGTTTGGCAGCATTGTGGCACAGGCGCTTTGCTCCCTCAGTTACTTCTCACCTCAAACACTGTGTGCAGTTTTGGGTGCTGCAATATAAGAAGGATACAAGGCTTTTAGAGAGTGTTCAAAGGAGGGCTCTGAAGATGGTGGAGGATCTAGAGGAGGGTGGCTGGCCACTGGAACAGGGCGGTGGTCACAGCACCAAGCCTGACAGAGTTCAAGCAGCATTTGGAAAACACTCTCAGGCACAGGGTGGGATTTTGGGGGCTGTCCTCTGCAGGGCCAGGAGTTGGATGATCCTTATGATTCCCTTCCAGCCCAGGATGTTCTGTGATTCCTATAATTCTATGATTTATGCTCCCTGTCTGGCTTGGCTGATGGCACCACTCGCATGCTCAATGTCCCAGGATGGTTTGCAGAACCAGGGCTGTGATTTCCATGCATCTTATATTTTTAAAGATGTGAAACATCTGTGAATACGTTACCCTGGAAGCAGAGCCCTGGTGATCAGCGGAAAGGCAAAAAGACATAAATCTGATGTAGGAATTGTTGATGTAGCAGCTGGGCCGTGCTGACCCAGCAGCTCGGGAGGTCCGTGCCCTGTTTGATGGGAGTGTGAACCACGTGCTCGTTCTGCAGCTGGGCCGATGTTGTGTGTTGTAATTAAAAGTGGCCACAGAATCACAGAAACAGAGAACTTTGTGGAGGGGACCCACTACGATCATCGAAGTCCAGCTCCTGGCCCTGCACAGGACACCCCAACCATACCACCCAGTGCCCGAGACTGTTGTCCAAAGGCTGCTTGAGCTCTGCCACGCTGGTGCTGTGCCCATTGCTCTGGGGTTCCAGTGCTCACCACCCTCTGGGTGAAGAACCTTTTCCTAATATCCATCCTAAACCTCCCCTGACCCAGCTCCAGCCGTTCCCTCGGGTCCTGTCGCTGGTCACAGAGAGCTCGGAGCTGCTCCCGAGGAAGCTGCAGCCCTCGGTGAGCTCTGCCCTCCCTCTCCTCTTCTCCAGGCTGAACAACCAAGTGCCCTCCTCGTATGGCCCCTCCAGACCCTTCCCCACCATCGCAGCCCCCTTGCATCCCCTCTAACAAGAGCTGAGCGAGGGAGCAGCGCCGGCCCCGGCAGCAGCAGGGCCCGAGGCAGCGGCGGGGCCGCGAGAAGCTCCGAGAGCGGAGGCGGCGGAGGCAGCGGGTGCCCCGGCCCCGGCCGTGCCCGGCCGCGGGGCCCCGGCG
>VZRV01010997.1:1724151-1792859 GCA_013398115.1 Falcunculus frontatus | reverse complement strand
TGATGCGTTCAAAGCCCGGCCTGAAGCACAGCGTGTGTGGCTCGCCCAGCGGCCCCTGGGGAGCCGTGCGGGGCTGCCGGCCTGGCAAACCCGCGCCCTCCTCCGCTCCTGCAGGAAATCAGGGCTGCAGCTGGGTTCCAAGTGGGATTTTCCAGCGTGGAGTCCACCCGCTGCGTGGGGCCACAGTGGGCGCCGGGGACTGGAGTGGGCACGGAGCGAAACGCGTGAGACTCCCTTGGAGCATCTGGAAATGCGTGGTGGTGGTGGTGGTGGTGGTGGGTCACTGGGATGGGTGCCCAAGGAGCCATGGGGTGCTTGACCATGGAGACACACAAAGCCCAGCCGGAGATCCAGGCCCAGATGGCGAAGTGTCACAGCTCAGTGCCCGACTGCTGGGCAGGGGCAGCCGGAAAGAGACGGGAACAGCTGGCACTCGGCGGAGGGAGGAGGCGAAGCCATGGCTCAGGTGACAGAAGCAGTTGAACAAGTGGAGTTGGCAAATTCTTCCTTGTTCTGTCTTCAGGCAGCTCCTTTGTGCATGGCTGAATGCTCTGCTTCTCCTGCTCTGAACTAATTCCATGTAGGAAGGGCAGCGCTCACGATGGTCGTATTCCAAAGTATGGTCTATAAACCGAAATGATCAGGGCTGATACTTTCTGAAGAAATTGACATTTAACTGGATTCTATTTAAGTGTGTGCAGCAGCTGGCAAAGGCAATGCAAATAAATGTGCTCATAAAGTGAGGTGGTTTGGGAGAGCCAAATAAAGTATTGGAGAGATTTTTTTCTTAAATCAATATATCTGCTTTGCAGCTGTACACAGTTGTCATGGACAAACAGCAGAAATGGTAGAGGTTATATGAGCTAGAATTAGGAAGTCTATAACCAAGGTTTTTCATTCTGCGCTAAGTTTCTACTCCTAGTTCTGTGTCGTCTTGGAGAGTTTATTTTCTTTGCCACAGTTTCTTTGGAATATAAAGCAAAATCTTGTGTCAAGGAGACCTGGCATAAGGCTGAATATTTGTAGCCAAAGAAGGCAAACTGATAACCTTTAAAGGCCTTCCCTATACCATTATCAGCAAAAACAGGTCCAGGTTAAAGTCACCTTGGTAAAGATGGATTAATTTTTCTGTGCCAAAGTCGTCATTATACAGCTGATCAGAGTTAATGCAGCGTTAAAGATATGTTAAAATAAACACCCTCTGAGATGTTTTGTATATCTTTGGTAGAACCTGCTGGGGAAGTGGAAAATGAAGCTATTGGCTTCTGAGTATGTGTCTTTATCCGACAGAGCACTTGTTTGTAAATAGTTATCCCAGTTGCAGACGAGACAAGAATACCAACAGGTATGTTTGTACAGCGTCACACTTGTAGCTGACAACCCAGATCAGTGGAGATTCTGTTGCAGAAGAGATAAGGGATTTACCCTCAATAAATGTAAAGCTTTTCTCCATCAGAATAAGAGCTTTGTTCACACTTAGTCAAAAACATTGCGATTTTTTTTTTCTGAAGAGTCATGGATTCCTGTTAAAGAGATTTTGCTGAAATCTAATCTTTGATTAGACTTTCACTGTGAAATTGTTCTGGGTTGCTGGAAGTAAATTATCCTTTTATATATGCGTTGTAGAGATGAAATAAACCAATGAGTGGCCAGATACTCGTCACAGGCATTGGATTAATATTTTATACATTTTATTTTTCATATACATCGTATTTTTATATATTTTTCTGTTTATATTATTTTCCTTTTTTGTTTGGGCAGGAATGGATATATTTCTCCAGTTTTCAGCTCAGTTCTTAAGGCAACACTCAGAGATTCCTCTTCATTCCTTTTGGAAATGTTAAGCTCTGAATTCATCTGATGGTCCTCTGGTTCAGAATGTGGTATCACCCAAAGTGGTCTGAATTTCCTTTCTCTCTGTGGCTGCTGGGGTTTATGAAGGCCAGCCAAGACTTTGCTATTTGTCTGCATGTGGCGAGGATTAATTTGCTGTAGTATTTATTTATTTATTCCTTTTTGTAAGCTTGGTTCTGGGTTTGCTTTCTTTCCTATACCCGTGGGCTCTGTGTGCTCCCAACCCGAAACCATTTCCACAACAAACCAAATTCCGTGTTATTCTCAATCAAATAGTTGGGTAGTTTGCATTACCAAGAAACCCAGTGTCTTGCAACAGACTGTGTGTGGCTAAAATCACTCTTTGATCTGTGTTTTGGATTTTGCCTTTTTACCTCAGTGTTCTGCCCTGTTTCTCTCTCCTGGTGCAGCTGGGTTCATTCCATTGCGATGCAATTCTTGGGATCGGCTCACAGGAAACACAGTTTTTCAGATGTGGCCAACTGTGCTGGAGACCATGTGCCTTCTAGGAAACCTGATAAGTTACTTTTGCTCCAGTGGGCCCGCTGAGAGCAACCCAAAGCTTTAGTTGCAGAAAAGTCTGCTTTGTAAGTCTGTGCTTCATGTCTTGACCTGCCCTTGAACAAACAGAATCTGGGCTGGAAAAGCTGTTGTATATCTAGATTTTTAGAGAGAAGCTACCTGCTTATTTTGTATCTCATTGCTTTGTTATTTTGCCACTTGTTCAATATTGATTTCTTCCTCAAATACCATTTTAAGCTTAGTTTTCCAGTAATAGCAAAACTGGTATAAATGAGATTGAGGAGAGATGTTCAAGCATATGATCGTAGGATACAAGACCCTTTGTTCTGTGAGCTGGACAATTGCTTCGGGCCATCCAAGGCTTAACCCCAGAGAGTTTTACTGATTTAAAATTAATTGCATTATAACCAGTTAGAGTACTCCAGCAAAGACAAGACTTTTGCCAGCAACAGGAAAGAAGGACTCAGATTAAATTACATTAAAGGGAGAAGAAAAAAACCCAAAATCAACCAAGCGTCCAACCCCAAAATATATATTTGTGACCTACATTGAAAGCTGTGGACAGGCAGCAGCATTGATTGTGGAATCGTAGAATCTCAGCTGGGGCTGGAAGGCACCTTAAAGATCACCTCATTTCAACCCCTCTGCATGGGCAGGGACACCTTCCACTGGACCAGGTTGCTCCAGGCCCCATCCAGCCTGGCCTTGGACACTTCCAGGGATGGGGCAGCCTCAGATTTTCTTGGCAACCTGTGTCAGGGCCTCACCACCACCCTCACAGTAGAGAATTTCTTTCTAATATCTAATTTAAACCTGCTGTCTTTTAGTTGGAAGCCATTCCTCCTTGTCCTGTCACTGCATGCCCCATCTCCAGAAAGCACATGAGGACTTGGCTAAGTGCTTCAGCTTTGTTGTAAACAGCACCATCCAGAGAGCAGAGATACCCAGAGAGATCAACAGTAATGAAATACTGCTGATCTAATTCATCAGCTGGTAGGAAGCCTGGAGTTTCCTGAGGTTTATAGTTCCATAATTTTTTTTTTTTTTAAAACTGCTAAGGGAGTCCATTAACAGGAAATAAACTGGTCCTAATTCCATTCCAGATATAACATTGCTGCAGTTCTAGGAGGGACTGGCTTAATCAGACTTCCAGTAAGCACCCTACTTAGAAGGGATAAGGGGGTTTTTTGAGGTTTGGTTTTTGGTTTTTTTTTTTTCCAGGGGATGGTCCCCTCCCTCTACATCTCTTAGCAGGAGGTAAGAAATGCAGAGACCTCTCTCTCTGGGTCAGGAAAAGAATAATCTTTGATTGTCAGGGTTGCAGACTAAAATAGATTAGAGGCGTAAATAATACAATGAACCAGTGAGTTGATTCGAGCACTTACCCCACCACATGATGCCTCAGAAAGGAGGATGAAGTGCTGCATATGACTGGTGCTTGATCAAAATAGCCCCCGGTCAAAGTACAGGCACAAAGTCAGCGTTCTGCTCTCTGTGTGTTGTCCTTCCCTGCGGTCTGGAGAGGGATGTATGTCTGATTTTGGGTGGACCAGGCAGACCCTGGTGTGGTGTGTGGTTCCTCATCACTGGGTCTGCAGTCAAAGCAGTCTGCTTCCAGTTAACTTGGGTTTTCTTTCCTCTTAATTCTGGGCAAGACCTGTAGCATTCCCTCCTAATTACAGGGGGTGGCTGAATCAGCAGAAGCAACAGGATGTTTTTTAAGTGGAAGATGGTTTTCTGTGCTAAACTACCCAGAACCACTTCTACCCTGGCTAAGCCACTTGGGGACTGCATTGTCATTGTGCAAGGGCCACACTCTGACCACAGCTTCCAGCATGTTTCTTGTTTGCTTTTAAAAACCCCACACAGAATGAATGTGTCTGGAAAGGAGATGCTCTGTTTGCCCAGGAGGTCTCATGTGTCCTGATCCTATCCAGGAGGTCTCCAAAGTTCATGAAACATTTGTATTCTCTGGTTCCTGCCCTGTGCTGCTCCACTGACTCTGTTGCCTGGTCCCACCTGCTGAGTAAAGTGATTTTCCTTTTTGTGCTGTTCCTGATGGTTACAGGGATCCCACTGAGGTTCAGGAGTTTTAATGTGAAACAGTTTCCTGACAGGCAGCCTTATTCTGTGTGTGTAGGGAAACTCCCAAGGCTTTCCTGCAAAGTTAGCTCGGGTAATTCTTCTGGTATTTATGAAGCCTGGGGGAGTTGTTCAAATGAGCAAATGAGAAAATGGACTGCTGGAAAGCAGATTAATGACAAATTAGCTAGATAATCCGGGGTGGAATGGATTGAGAAAGGGGTGGCAAGGAAAGAGCTTTTTGCCTTATCAATGGCGAACAACTGGTTGTAGCAGCTTAGCCAAAAACCAGCAGCAAAATGAGCTTCCTCCCTATCCTGGATGAGCACCATCATTAAGTGAGGTTGTGGGGATTAATAGGTCACTGTACAGTGAGTTCTGCTCCAGGTCCTCTTGAAAGTGTAGCCCAAATAGACTAATTAATGGCTGGAGGCAAAAGGATTCTAGTTTCCCATTTCTAAAAATATCTGTTCTGCTGCAATTTCTCCAACCACTCCATTATTAACTGTTTTAAGGTGAACTCTGTCGAATAAGTTATGTTTTCTAATGGAGGGAATGAGGGAGGATGGGTCTCGGTAAAGTGGGCCTGATACTTGGGTAGGATTTTAAACAGAACCCATGGAAACCCCTCGTAGCCTGTATGTGAGTGCAAAGTGGTAAAGCTGTGCTTGGTTAGTTCTGACAGGTTAGTCTTGGTCTATGTTTAGGCTTCCCAGCATGAGTAAATACTTCTTGTAAAAACAGTGCATTGCTTGCAAGAGGAGACCTCCCTGCATCACTTTGCTGCTAGGTTTTAGCAGGGAAGCAGAGTAACAGAGAAGTGGTTTCAAAAGGACTTTCAAGTGTTCGGGTTAAGAGTCCTACTGCACTGGATATAAAATTGCTTGCTTCAACAACAACAGTAAAAGAACAAACCACCCTGTGCTCTGCGTGACACAGCAGCACAGATCACTAAAGATTAGACCAGGAGGTGACTTTCTCCTCACTCCTGATGCAACGTCAGCCTTCAGAACAGGGAGGAAATGCAAACTGCTTCATCCCAAGGGCTGGGACCTGTTTGTTCAGCCTTGGACTACTGCCCAAAAGCAGTGCTTGACAGAGGTACTGAGATTTCCACCTCAGAGCTGGTCACTGATTTAAATTTCCTTAACTTTAAGCTTGGAAGGGACGGACGACTGTGGTGGAGATGCACACTCAGGGCTGGAGTCCCAGTGTCTCTGCAGTGCTCACACCACAGTTCCTGTTGCTGTGTAACTCTTTTAAAGACATCTTGAGGCAAAATCTGTGCTGTTGAATCCGGCACACATTGCATGACGTGCCAGGGCAAGGCTTCTTGGTGGTGAAGGTGCACTTGTGACGTGCTGACTGCTCAGAGCACTAGCTGTGATTGCCAAAAATTAGGGCTGCTTGCTTGTGCCTGCACCAGCTCCTTTCTCACGCTTGGCAGGTGCCAGTTTTGTTTTATAAAAGGCGAAGGGGAAAATTCTGCATCTCGTTAACCAAAACCACCCACTTTTCTCCCCAAAGGCTGGCCGGGTACACATCAACACCTTCTTGAATGTATAATCACAAAAATGCATTCATGCATGAGCAGTGTGACCTTCCTCGTATGCATGAAAGCAGTAGGCGAAATAAAAAAAAAAGGACCCATGCAATTCAAGCTAGAGGCAGAGAATAAGTTGAAAAGCCACATACTAAGTGTTTGTTAATTGAAAATAAGTGTTAGAAGACAGATGTCTCAAAACTGTGGGATGTGCAGGTGTGTGAGCATCTCCATTTCCAAAGGAAGGTAATTCTGGCATCTATGGGAGCAGAGGTGGTAGGTACAGTTAGCTTTGAACGATGGTTGATTATTTTTCATCGGACCTACACAGCATGGAGCCTGAAACTGCTCAGATGAGACTCAAGGTTGTTGCTGTGGGAGTCCTGAGCTTGGCCTGATTGCAAGGAAAGAGAGCAGGCTATTTGTACCCAGACATCATCACCTCCTTCCTCCTAATCCTGCCTAGAACATTCCCGTGGCTCAGCAGGGCTTAACCTGTGCTTTCTCATCTGAACACGTTCACTAAACCAGTGGCTGCTTCAGCTGATTAAGCCCTTGTCTCATTTATTGAGTGTGGCAGCAGGAGGACGTGGTGGCTGCGGCGTTCGTGTGCCTGCTGTGGGTGCCAGAGCATCTCTGGTTTGTCAGCAGTGGAAACACTGGCATTGAACTGGATTGCAGCAGACGAGAAACTGCTCCACAGACAGGCACAAACAGTGGCCTTGGAGAGGCAGCAGGAGGGGACGGAGGCTGGTTCTGCTGTGTTCCTCTTGGGGGGCTGAATCAAACAGAGTCAGAGCTGGTGGGAGCAGCTTCAGCCTCTCCAAGGAATACTGTATAAAGACAATCTTTCCCACTTCTGTGTTTCAGGTCTGGCAAGAGGATTAAGAAGACCAGGAAGTACGACATAATCACCACCCCGGCCGAGCGGGTAGAAATGGCTCCTCTGAACGAAGAAGATGACGAGGACGAAGATTCAACAGTGTTTGATGTGAAATACAGGTACTGCTGCCATTCATCCAGTTAGACTTGCTCACTGAGCTCTTGTTAGTGAAGACAGTTCCTTTATTTCTCTGCGGGGCTAACTTGGCAGGGATGAGGCAGTCACAGTCTCCCTCTTTGCCCAAGCATTATCCCTTTCCTTTACAGCCCCTCCGCCTGTTCTCAGCACACACGGCTCTGTCCTCCCCTGCTCCTGCAATAACCGTGTCACTGTCCCCAGGCTGTCTGCCCTCCTCTTGCCCCTGCAGAGCAGCACAACGGGATACACGTGTCCCAAATAGCTGACAGGGTTTGACAGGCTGAACTTTCCCTCTCGGGTGGCTGCTGGCAGTGGTTCTGTGTGCTCGAAGTGGATGGAGGGCTGTGGATCAAGGGTCGTGGATCCAGGGCTGCTTTCCCAGGCACTGCCGTTGCTGTGAGCCTGGGAGGGAAATGAGAATGAATCTCCTCAAGGTTTGTACCAGAGTGCTCTCATGTTGGTCTGTGACACAGAGAGGACTGTGGGCCCTCACTGATGCTGTTATCCCTTGGCAACAAACTTTCCTTAAATATGTTTGTCTTTTTGAGATGGAAGTGGTGTGACAACCCAAGACTTCTGGTGCCTATTCTGAGCCTGAAGATTTATGGCAACAACTCAGCACATAGAGATGCTGCTTGTTGATTTATGGCATCAGGGTATCTGCATCTCTTATTTGTATTTGCATCAAGTCATCCACAATATTCGAGTTGTGTTCTCATCCAAATAAGGCCTACTCTAAAATCTGTCCTACTTTGGCTGAAATAAGCTCTCCTAATTATAAAAATGCAGATCTTGACAACTTCTAACTGGAGATCTTACAGACTTTACTCATATTGCCCATCTCCTAACTTTGGAAAAGGGGGAGCACCACATCTGCTCTGAGTACATGTGTGCCAACATCTGAACCACATACCACTGTATGCTCCACTGGTTGTTTCCAAAATCACTGCATTAGTTCTCTATAAAAATCAGGAAAGAGTTGGAAGCCGTGAAACAATGAAGGGTGTGTCAAGCCTTTATGTGTAAACAATTAGTTCTTGATTTAGAAGACTCAAATCAGACCTTACCTGACTTATGCTGTTCCCTCTAGCTGCCCTGTGTTTGCTCTAACAATTTCAGCTTGTGCAGTTTGTACTTTGGGATCGAGCTTTGTTAAACCCAGAGTGCAGAGATCTGAGTCACTGTGACCTGTTTAAACGGCCCACATCTCTCACCATTTTCCTTTTAACTCCCTACTTCCTCTGTGAACTTTTGGAAATGGGATCAGAGGGTTTTTTCCTTTAAGAATGAGAACAGAAGAATCTCAATCATGGCAGTGCTTCAGGACAAGATGTTTAATAGTCAAGTACTGGATGAACAAAGAGCTTTCTGGAAACCATTTGTCACTTGAGAGCTGTGTTTGTGTTATCTGACATTGCTTCCCTGGAGCACGCACTCTGCAACTATCACTGAAGGTATCAGCTCATCCTGGTTCCTGTTCTTGGCCAACCAGTCTTCTTTTCAGCTGTGGGAATTCCTCCCTTCTGCCACAGTGCAAAAGCTATTAAATTCCACATTTTCTGCAGTCCTTGCTGTTTCAGGCATACTTTTGTTTAGCTCAAACAGAGCTACTCAGTTTAGAGGGGGAGATCATCTTACAGACAGCCCCTTAGCAGTGCTGATTTTGGGAAAGCTTCTTTGAGGATACATTTGCTGTAAAAGGTGTCAAGCTCTCTGGTTCCCTTGTGCAGCTTGGAGAGTATATCCCAAACGGTTCACAAATCCTGTCTCCAGTAAAGAGACTTCTTTGCAAATTTGAGTTGCTGAGTTTGACCATTGACAACCCCATTAAACTAGTGGGGAGGTTCTTCATAGGTGCTTGTGTTCAGATGGGAAGAGAGGAATAGAGCTGCAGAAAGGGCAGCTCAGACTTGCCCACAGTGAGTCAGGGGACAAACTTCTAACAGCTCTTCTATTGGGGTACCTGCCCCAGTCGTCCCCTACCCCCAAACTGGCATTCATGGTGTGGGAGGCTCTGGGCTGGTTTGTTTGAGATCCCCTCCCATCGCTGAAAGATCTGTGCTGGCACTTGCATCTGTGTTTGGGGGAGTAATTGAGATTCTGTGCTCTCTCCCTGTGTAATGCAAACAGCTCTCTAATTAAAAGGCAGTTGGTGTGGAGCAGCAACAGGGGAGAAGCCACATTTACCTCTCCAATTGTTCTCGT
Source organism: Falcunculus frontatus (assembly GCA_013398115.1). NCBI lineage: Eukaryota > Metazoa > Chordata > Aves > Passeriformes > Falcunculus > Falcunculus frontatus. Next base: position 1,783,632 of record VZRV01010997.1, on the reverse strand, counting down.
GCAGTTAATTTTCTTCCCTTTAATGCTTTGTCCTTGTGCGGATTTGTTTCCAGTCTTACATGAGGCATCAAAGAACAGCAGACACTGTAAATTAGGCTGTTGGATGAAGGTAGTTGCTATTTTTTTCCATTTTTTTTCCAGGAGGCTTTAAAGTTTTAGGCTCCCAGTAGATCCCCCCCTGGCTTCCCTTGGGCAGTGGAGCAACAAGAAATAAGCACCTTCCTCCAGTAAGGCAGACTAATGAGACTACTTCAAAATCCTACCCAAACACAGCCCTTTCTGTGCATGCAAAAGCCACCCACTGCTGCCTCTATCAAATGTGTGCTGGATCAGATCCCCTCTTTGCAGCCTCATTCCAGTAGCAGGGAAGCAGCTCTGTCAATGGCCTCTCTAATCCTGCAGGCACAATTTCTGTGTGGCAAGAGAGGGAAAGTATAAATCAAAGATTGTCGCAGAGTAAAGGTGCCAGATCACTTGGACATTGACACCTCCTTAAAAAGCTTCATGGAAACCAGTGTTTTAATATGTATGTTTCAGTATGTATTTGCTTTGGTATTGAGAGAGGCATTTGGATAAAAAGTTCAGGAATTGTTCTGAAGTTATTATAGAGCTACACAAAGAAAGCAAACCGAGCAATGGAAAGAGTGTTTGTTTCTTGGTCATCAATTCAGTCTGTGCTGAAGGCCTAGAAGCATCCTTGTCCAGTTGATTCCTGGACCGTATGAACTGTGTTGGTCATAATTTCCCAGATGTCAGATGTTTTTTCAAGTTTTATGATGGGATTTGCTGCACATCTTCAAAAATGAGTTAGTGGAAAGCTAAATCCCATCCTCCAAATGTGCTCTTTCTCATCCCACAGATAGATCTCGATTTGAAGATTTCCCTCTCCTCTTTGCTCCTTTAGCACTTTCTTTCAAGAAGGCAAGGGGAATTTGCACGGATTCTGTGATCTCTGTGATGGAGCTAAGCCATTGATTCATCAGGCATTTGGCACTGAGTGATACTCAAGTAGAGAGCAGTGGAGTAAAGTAGCTTACAGGCAAACATCCCCAACAAACTGGTGTCCATCCCCCACCCCAGAACACTCTGCTTGTTTTGTGTAATAAGAGAAAAGAGATTAAAACGGCTGCAAAAAGAACCAGTTTCTGAAAAGGTAAATAAAATTGTTAGCTTGTTAAGCTTATTAACTCTAGCGTAGCTCATTGGGGGATTTCTTGTCAGCTTCAATAGGAAACTGAAAACAAGTTCTGAATAAATTCTGTGGCACCGTGCACATGAAAGGCTTTGAAAGCACTTCAGTAATCTGGGATATCAGCAGTGCCTTCTCTCCCTGCTGACTTGCAGCTGTTGGAGGCAGCGAGTTCTGCTTTTGCTTCGCTTGCTGAGCCCATCTGGGGGAATTTCACAACTGTCCAGGGCGATATGTGCCATGTGACAGCCCAGAGCTGGGGAAAGAACTCGGAATTTAAATGCTAGTCCTGATGTCAGGCTCCGAAATAAATACTGATAGAAAGTTTTTCTTGGGGCAGATTGAAGCCTCTGTCCTTCCTGTCGGCTGAGTAAAATTCCTCAGTTTGTTTTCCCTGTGGATTGTCATTTTTCCCTCTAACAGCAGCAGCAACAACAGCAGAACGCAGAAGCAGTTTAGGAATGCATCTTCCAAAGTGCTCTTGAAAGGAGAAAGATTTATGTGTAAGGAGCAGTGGCAGGCTGAGGGAAGAGGACAGGAATATTTATTCAACCGTTGAGGGTTTAAAGGGCTTTTGAGAGCTTGCAGGATGTTTTAGAGGAAAGATGCACCACATGTAAGGGCTAGATTCTGGATTCATCCCTTTTTCAGGCACTGATAGCACTGAGCTGTATAGAAACATCTTCAGCACAGTTGCAGGGCTCAGCCTTTGATGTACTTGAGTCTTGGGAGTCTCTGTAAAATATGGGTTACGCTGTTGGTGCCTTCCCTAGGACTACATCCTTTCCAGATCCTGACTGCATGTGCAGCTCTGAATGGAGCACGGAATTGTTCCGTTTGTTACTGTGAGGTGTTCACTCTCAAGGGAGCAGGTCTAATGGATTTCTTTTCCAGTGAAAGCTGCAGGCAGTTCTGGATGATGCCAGGTGAATTGTGCTGGGGTTTATAGCAGCTTATTTTTTTTTTCCCCAGCAGGCAGCAGTGACAAGTTGTGTGTAAATGGAGGGGTATCATTTATCCTCATCTGAAGGGGGTGCAAATCACCAACACAGGCAGCAGCTCACTATAAATACAACAAATTGCCAAAGCTTTGGTGCTTCTGTTAAGGATTTCCCAGAGGTCCGCAGCAGGGGAGAAAAAGAGATAGTCAAAAAGCAATTTTTGCTGGGTTTTGAAGGCCAGTTCTTCCCTGACTGCTGTAACAGTTGTTGCAGAGCACACCCTGTTCTGCTGCTCTGCAGTCCTACAGGAGGGCTCTCGCCTCCTTCCTGGAGCGTAACAAGTCCCTATTAAGATTTTTTTTTGAACCCTGAAGCAATTAAGGCAGTAGGGCGTCAGGAATAGCATCCATAGCAAGGAGGATGGTCCATGTGTGTTGATGGGTAAAGGGGTGCACTGATGTAGAAAATCTGTGAGGTCCACAATGTAGTTTCATGTGCCTCCCTGTGCACATTCCTTTCTCCGCTCTGCACAGTGACTGGCCACAGGATAGTCCAGCATCTGGCCTTTATCTCATCTAACTCTTTCTGTGTTCCCTTGGTATCTGTTCTGGCACGGCACTAACATCCCATCAGTGCCACCAGATATGTGAACTGCTCGAGGGGACCGGTGGCAATCCCAGTGAATGATGCTGCCTTTTCCTGTGTGGCTGTTGGGATTTTTTCCCCCCCACTTTTCACATGAGTTCTCATCTCTGCCTGTGAGCTCTTTAACTGCAAATCTCCAGCTGTACTAATTGTTCTGCTTTCCAGGTAAAGCAGCTCCGTGGAGTGTCGGTGCCCTGCAAGATGTCATTCTGCTGTCGAGGGACCTGCTGAACCCATAACTGTGAAAGGGAGGCTTTCATCTCTGCAGCATTACAACCAAACCAAGCCTCACCTCCTCGAGGTGCTGTTTGTACAGCAGGCTGTGGATCTTCTGACTAAAACAGCACCATTTGGTTCCCTGGTGTCCTGACTCCTGCGTTGGAATGACCAGAATTCCTCTTTGCAAACTCGGCTCTCTTGCTTTAGGAGGGTTGCAGTGTCACCAAAGCATGACAAGGTGCAGCTCCTTACACTCTAAATAAGTTTTGCAGAAGGAGGAAGACAAGGAAGATTAAACTTAGCTGCCCCAAGGACTTATTTTCTGAAATCCTAATTCAACACTTCAGTCACTGTTAAACTTCGGTCATTGTTAAACAGATTATGTGTTTAAAAAAAAAAATCAGGAAGTATTTTTGGGCCTTACAGAGGTGACTTAGGACTTAAGATGGTAAAAATGTAAGCCATGCTGAAATGCCACACTATGTTTGGTGTAGGGTTTTGGGTGGGAAGGGGTTGGGAGGTTGATTCATGTAGGAAATTTTCTTGACTTGCTACTGATTTTTTTTTTTTTTTTTTAAACGACAATTGCACTAAGTTTTCATGATGACACTCTCATTGTCCCAAGGAGCTCTGATCAGACCAACTTCAGTAAGTGAGACCACAGGGAAATAGGAGGAATCAGGCATGCTCTAAACTACAACAATCTTGGATTAAAGAAGATATATTTTTGTAATTTTCTGCCCTTCCACTGGGAGTAAAACCAGTGTTTTGTACTGTCCTGTGCTGACTGTAACTTGTCTACAACTCATCTATATTACCTTTTTGTAAGCAAAGTAAGTCCTCATGTGGAATGATTGGATTGCAGAGAGAACATGTCTTATTTTTCATGGAAGCTTCACGTAAGTGATCTTATTCTCTGTCAAACTGGAAATTTTCCCTTACTACCTGCTTGACAAAGCTCATTTAACTCAAGGACGCGTTTTTACCCATTGCTCCCTGCTGTGCTTTGTGCTGCAGAGGTCAGAGCTGTGGGATGACACTGTGGGAATTGGGTTGCTGCATCTGGAAAGGTCGGGTTTGGGAGACCACAGGCATCCAGGCATTCCAGGCCAGCGGTAGAAAGGGCAAACCTAACTGGGTTAGTTTCTCTATTTTGTGGTTTTCCTTTAGAGTAACCACAGATAAAGTTCAGACTTTACTGTTTACTGCACTCCTTAACACGTTCTATTTTGGGTTTTTAAGCTGGCTGGAACCTTGCTTTTCTTGGGGAACACATCTTTTCCAGTTGTTTTAGGATTGTCCCACTGTTTGCTCGACCCTCTCCCAGCCTGGCAATTGCAATCCCTCAAGGAGACTGCAGTTTCTGGCAAAGCACCAGCCTTGCAGCAGGCTGCCACTTTTAGGATTTTTATCTCTTTTTTTAAAGCCCTATTGAGATTTGAGGCTTGTTGAGAACACCAAACTGCTTTGTCATGATATCACAACCTGCGCCAGTTCTGTGTGGTTTCCCTTGGGCCTTCAGTCAGTAAAAGGAGGTGAAGGGGAATTTTTTTCCTTTCCAGCAGCCTTGTGCATTCATCCCAGCAGCTGCCATACCACAGCTTGCTTTCCCTAACTGTGACTCAGCAAAGGCTTTGCAGACAGCCAACTTAGCCTGGATGGAAAAATCCCAAAGCAGACTGTTGTGTTAATATTAGTCATCAAGGCAATATAAAATGCTCTGTTATTTTCATTCATGGAATAGTTTGAGTCATTCTGTGCCACTGTTACCAAGCAATATTTGACATGTCAGCTGTGAGGTGAGGATGGGCTGGGCAGGGCAGGTTGTTCTGGCTGGTAGGAAGCACAGGGAGCAGAGAGTGGGACGATGCTGCAGGTTGAGGTAAGGTCTGGAGCTCTTTCCCTGCCTCGGTAAAACAGGTTTCAGGCTCTAGGCTGGATGCTTCAGAAGGAAATACTGAGTTTCTTCAGGGCTGCAAGACTTTGAAGGCTGGGAATTGAACTTCTTGGGCAGACCAAGCCCTTTTGAAGTCAGAGAAGTGGCGATGCTTAGAGAAGAGAGGGAGGTTAAAAGCTTCTGTTGGCATTTATGGAAGGACTACTGATGGTGAGGTGGCTGCCCTGTCTGTGCAGGCACCATGGCAACGTGTTCGTGTACCCTGTCCTGCCATGCTCATTAAACTGAGCATCAGGCACTCTCAGAGTTGGGGACAGGGAATGAAACGATCTCTTTGCACAAAAGAAAGGCAAGACCAAGGTATGTAGGAGAGACATGAGAAGAAAAGATGCATGAAGGGCACTCCTCCCTTCTGAGGGCAAGTCAGTTCTTGAAATCAGTTTTTCCAGCAACTCCAGGTCACTTGCTGAGTTAGGCTGGCAAAGGCCTTCTTCTCCCCTTGCTTGCAGCTAAAAAAAAAAAAAACCCACTATTTTCACAACATGGCCAAATCTCAATGGTGGACAGGGACCAGGTATTTAAGATGTTGAAGATGGAGGTGCTCAAGGGCAGCTGGGATTTCCTGGCTCCTCGGGGAAGTTCCAAACTGTGTGCCATAAGCTAAAAAGTGCTTATAGGGGAGCAGCAGCTGCTTGGTGGAAATAAAAGGTCAACCTGACCTGTTGCTCATGGTCATGAAAATAATCCGAACGCTCTGTCTGATACTCAGTTGCTGTTGCAAATGTGAGGCAATGTTTACCTCTACAAAACTTGCTGTATGTGATTTTAATTGTCTGGTTAAATATTCTATAGCTATATTTAGTTAAGATTTTAAGAGCACTTGATGTGACTCATCTAATAGTATATATATATGAATATTTTTTTAATAGTAGAAATCAGTTTAAAACATAGTTTTAATAATTTGAACTGTTTGGTTCAGGTAGTTCTAGGAGTTCATCCGAGAAGAAATAGCCATTAACCACTACATGAGTTTTTTACCTTAATGTTCTGTGTATCTTACACTGCAGATTTAATCTGGTTGTGACTGTAACGTGTCTTAGTATCTGCTGCTATTTTGTGTTGCATAGTCAAACTTGCTTTGTTCGAGAGCATTTTTAAAGGCATTTTTTTTTGTTACAGAAAATGAAAACAGAAATGTTATTACAGCTGTCTGCCTGTAGTTCACTTACTGCTTACAGAATCCACCAACTCCTGGCTGAGGCAAACAGAGTATGTGAATCAGAGGCTTTTCCCTTTGTGCATGTGGAGGGAAAACTCTGCACAGAATTGCAGCTGCTTTACTCCAGCCACGGCCCTGTCACCAGAGATTACACTTGAGAAGCCAGAAGTCAGTGTGCCATGCTTACCTGCAGAACTAAGTACACAGATAGCTTTGTATTTGCATTTTTCCCCCTTTTGTTCCCTGGAAGGTGCAGAGATGACTGCGCAAACCTGTTTAGCACACTGACTTTGTGATCCCCTAGTGTTTATCTTAAGGCCAGACTTATTTGTAGGAGTCTACAGGCACTAATGAAGCTTGAACACATAGACACTAATTTACTCAAACACTTTGTTTATAACTGTTCCCTCTAATTCCACGTACATGGTATAATCTCTGCAGGGTGGTGGGCTGGGGTTTTTGTTAAAGATTTTTCCTTGTTAGATGAGTTTCTGCTGCTGCAGTTTGTGTGTCAGGAGGTATCAGGACCAAGTGTTCAGTTTTGTGCAATTGCTTTGAAGTTTTTTTTAAAAAGAATTTGTCATTGTGACCAAAGCTTCTTTTTAAGAAAAAGTTGGTTGCGTTTGAATGGACTTCCTGTGTTTCAGTAGAAACTGCCATCATTAAACATGTTCTTGAAATCCCTGTGCTGTGTTATGTTTAAGGCAGGAATGGGAAAGGGGTGTTGCTTTTTGAACTGAGGTGGATGTGAGAGCACCTGTGTGATCCATTTTAGCAGTTCTCAGAGGACTGTTTTCCTTCCTGGTTACGGAGAACAGACACTCCTGGGCTCTGGAGCAGCTCCAGGACAGTCTGGTCCAGCACCCTGCGCGGGGATCAGCTCTGCCTCTCTCCTCTGCCGTGTACCACATGGTATCTCTGCCTTGATGTCTTCATCTCTTCAGGAACAGCCTAAGAGTAATTCAGTGCTGCAGACAAGAGGCAGCTGCTCTCCCACCTCTGCCTTTTAAATGATGTCCTGCCAGCAAAGTAAACCTCAATCTAGTTCAAAATACCCAACAAAACGCTGCCGGCCTTGAGCCAGCTGTTGAGCAGCAAAGCTGGTTTGTGTAAGAAGCTGTAAGCCCCAGCCTAAGGCTGGCTGAGCAGGACAGGCTGCTCTTAGCACAGGCTGCAGGAGTGAGGATGTCACAGAACAAAAGGCACAGGCTGCCATTGCTGGTGTACTTACCCTTCTGATGACCTCTCAAGTGGAAGATGAGCAAATGACCAAAAATCTGGTGGAAATTATTACCTAAGTAAGAGCTGAAGAGCTGAGTTTGATGAAGGTGATTGCAGCTGAGGCTGTGTGAGGAAAGGGCAAGACTCAGCTTAACCCTTTCTGAATTTTGGCATGGGGAAGCCCAAAGCTGCAGCAAAGATTTTCTCAGGCAAGTCTTCATATTTTTTTTTTCTAAATGGATCCCATTAAAGGGTTATTTCTGCAGTACCTAGAAGAGTTCTGCATGGGCCAGAGTACAACACAGCTTCCCCTCTCCCATGGGTGGCTGTTACCACCCTCGTACAAGCTGCTGCTCTTATTAGCGAGTCTGTGTGCAAGAGTGAGGTTAAGTGAACAGAGCTAATTCACATTTATAACCCTGGAAAAGGCGGGGGGGTGTCTTCCTTGTGTCTCAGTGTCAGTGATCTCTGGATGCCTTGATACTGATAACTGCAAAATTGTCAGCGATGTGTGGCAAATGCTATCAGAGACGGGAGCTGAACACTGAGATGATTGGAATCATGCCTGACAACGAGCTCTATTAAGAGTAGGAAACAGGAACAGCTCTAATTGCTTAAGACCGAGTAGTCTGTAACTAAGCTGCACAGAAACATTGAGGATAGTTAATCTCCCTATCAGTTGGCAATTACCAGTTTTGAAGAGGCCAGAAAATCTTCTAGCTCTGGTTTCAAACAGACACCCACTCCAGGTTGGCTCACTTCTCCCATGGCCATTTGCTCACAGCATGTTAGATGAGCCAAATATATTTCAAAACAGTACTTCTAATTCATGGAAAACAACTCTTCAGCTCAAGAAAGCAGCATGGAAGGCGTGGCCATTGCTTTTAAAGCTAAGAAGCAGAGGGTGTTAAAAATCCAGATGCAGTTTTTGATGGCTTAGGAGGCATAAAGCTGGTTTCTAGGCTTTTCTCTCCCCCCATCCTGGTGTCTCCAGCCATCTTGTTCCCTCAGTTGCCTCCACATTGGAGGACCAGCAGCACAGGGGAGCCCAGCTCCCCCCAGCTCCATGGGAAGAACCCACTTAGGCTGCATATGGACAAGGAAGGAGAAGGCAGGTCCTGAGGAGCTTGAGCAGCCACTTCAAAGCTTCAACCAGCATGTTTAATCTCCATTTTGGAAGATGTTACAATCCTAATTGCCAGCCTTGAAAGGCTGCCAGCCCTGGCTTGAGAACACACTCCTGGTTGTTGCCTGTCTCTGCCCAAACCATCCTGCCCAGTGATGGAGGGAACCCACTGATCCAAATGTGAAACAAGGACTCAGATTCCCTGGGCAGGGTTTCAGCTCTGCCGTGTGCAGATGGGGGACTGTTGCTTTGAAGGATGAGGAGGGATAAGGATTAGATGACCTACTGCACCACCTCAGCCAGGGAGATTTATTTTAAGGCTTTTCCACGAAGGGTAACACATCATCTGCTTAAAGCTCATCCTGACTCCTCTGGGCTTCTTGCAGTGGCTCCTCATAGATAGTTTAATTCAGCGTACATGTTGTTATTCTGGCCTAGCACCAGATACCTGCCCAGGACCTTTACCAATTCCAAAAACCGGATGAGCCAGTTTAAACATCTTCTCTGACCTGTGCTGAGCAGCACAGAACATCCTTGGGGACTCCTCTGCCGAGTCTAAATGCCAGTGAAATAACTGTGGCACAATTCCCTCTTACATCCAGGCTGGAAAGAGACTCTCTCCGGGCTATAGGATCACAGAAGCCAACTTCCCCTCCAGACTCACCAGCCCTGCTCACAGTGAATCCTCAGCTGTGAGTTTCAGATGTGTATTTCTTGCCGGGGAACAAGTCTGTTAAAGGGACCTGTGTTGATGTGTCTGGTCCTCATCAGCTCTCATGCCAGCCCAGAATAACCACTGCACTGCTGCTGAGCAAAAATAAACTCTCTGTCATCAATTCCTTGAAGCATCACTTCCAAATCCTTTGCCTCCCCCAGCTGTTTCCCCTCCACGGATTTCCAGACTGTCTGTGCCTCGATACAAACATATTTATCTGAAGAGAAGCTCTTCTTTTACAGACACATTTCTCTCTCTCTGCCCTCAATTCATAAAGGTTTAAGCTCAGGTCAAGAACATTTGACATTTCCCCACTTCATTTTTGCCTGGCTATCAGCAGAGTTGTCTCAGTAGCACCTTTTGGACAGGGTCTGAAATTACCTGGTTCTCTCCATCTCCTTGCATAAGGACTCCTACAGCACAGATCCCAGTGGCACTGAGATGATTCTCAGGTAAACAGAAAAAATCCCAGTCCGTTTAGGCAATTTCTCCTGTTTCCTTTACTGTGTATGATAACTTTTTTTGGGGTCAGACCAGTTCCTCTTGCTGATGGTGCAGCAATGCTTTCAGAGCTCAGCAGTGAATGCAGCGGTCCCTGCCCTTCTTCCCCTCCTGCCCCTTTCTCCCTCCAGCTTCCCGTGGTATTTCTGCCACCAAATTCCCAGTTTCCTGACTCCCACCCCCAACTGCTGTGTGTTACCTGCAGTACAGATGAACAACACCCTTGTGGATAAAGCTGTGGCAAAGGAGAAAAAATCTGTTTACTTTGAACTAACAAGGCAAAACATTGCTGCAACAACCTACTGATGAGGATGAGTCCTGCTGGAAAGGTGGGTGTTATCCAGAACAATACCGAGATGATCCTCAGGAGCTGCCACTTCCCATGTCTGACTCAATGAGCAAACGCACACCCCCATGGAACTGGATGATCTTTAAGGTCCCTTTCAATCCAAACCAGTCTGTGATTCTGCGGTTCAAGGTTCCAATCTGAGCTCCTGTAGTTAAGAGGGAGGAATATTTAGGTGCTCTTAGCACTCCTGAAGCTTGCTAAGCTTAAATAAAAGAACGGTCCTGCTCAGGGTGCTCACAGACAAGGCAAGGCTCTTGCTGAAGAGCTCCTATTTAATGAGCTGTTCAAATGAAGGACATGCTCTGTCCCTCTGCACGCACATAATATTTTTGAAGCCACATATTTGCAGTGCATTGTTCACTGCTGTTCAAGGAAACAAATGATTTGCTTTTAACATAATCGCTATCAGAAATAAGTTATTCAGCGTTTACTGCTTGGAAGTTAAAAAGGGAATCTGAATTTCTTTTTAGTTCCTTCCTCTTTTTTATAATAGATATACAAGCTGCAGGGCACACTTTTATGCTCCTGTAGCCAAGATTTTGTAGAATTGATTAATAATCTATTTTGCATATTTATAAACACTTTATTATTTATTAATGGTGCATTTCAGGAGCAAATTTATAATCCTGCCATGTGATCTCAGCCTTTTAGAGAAAAATGGTTTCTCGTGTCAAAGAGCTGGAAATTAGAGCTGGCATAACAAAGAAATGAGTGAGAATATCTCATTAGTGTGAGAGCAAACAGGCAGGAGCCTCTGCGAGGATGAATACACGCACACGAGGTGCGTGCACGGAGATGTCAAACGCAGAACACAGCACTTAAGATGTATCAATTCCTGCTCTGTTTGCTCTAAACCCACCAGAGCACAGCACAGCCCTTCAGTCATGTGAAATCACTGGCTCAATACACCCAGAGCTCACTCTCCTATTTAACATTACTGCCTTTGGCCACGCCACCTCCAAGTATTTTAAGCTTCAGGATTTTGAAGAGTCCTGATGTCCAGCTTGGTGAGTTCAAGCCTGAAGATCAGATACAGGTGACCAATCACCTCACTCCTGCTGGAAGTCACAGATCCCTCATCCCTTTCCAGTCTCAAATCTGGATGTCTCAGACATCCCCTCTCCACCCTGAGCATTATCAAACCACTTGGAGAGGGGTGCCAGGAGCAAACAAGCACATGTACAAATGTGATGTCTGATACCACCATTATTTCACTTAAAACCAAAACACCTTCTGTGTGCTCAGAACAAATCCTTTGAGCTACTTTTTCTACCTTACCTGTCTCTAGGAAGCCCCTGGAGGTCTCTCTGGTGAGGTGTAGAGCTCTGCTGGTGTCCATGAGCTGGCAGCTAAGGAAACACCTCCTAGCCACCTTGTACCACTTGCAGTGATTGCTGCACCTGTGCCCTTTATTGTTTTCTGGTCCTGACCCTTCCTCCCTCCCATCTCATCAAGTGACTAAACACCTGCCAAGTGCTATCCTTTCTAAAGCTGCTCCTCCCACCCCGGTCATCATCCACGAGACCCAGGTGCAGGAAGAAGCCCAATGAAGAAGGCACAAGGCTGCTGATCCAAAACAGAGCTGGCAGCTTGTGTAAAGACACAGCATTGGGGTGAAAGCTTCTTAGTTACTCAGATTCATCAAATCACACCCCTTTAAGTGCGAGGGTGCTGAGGCTGCCCTGGTGCTTGCCCTACAGCACCATGGCTGTGCTTCTGGGGAAACGTGTCATTTTTGGAACCTGTGTCCCCAGAACTTCACAATACAAAACCTTCCAACAGCTTCAGCGGTACTGTGTGCATTTCTTACCGCTAGAAGATGCTTTCTCCTGGCTCCTTCCAGCCATAAAATGAATGACACTTCCTTCCCCCATGCCAGGGCAGGGTTATTCAGCCGTTTAACTTTGTGGCTGGGCTTGGAATCGCTGCATGGCTGGCTGGCTTTCCATCAGGCTGGGCTTGCAGCTTGTGCCAACCTGGGCAGCCTGAGCCACAGGAAAGACCTCTCTGAGCTCCTTCCCTTAACCAGGGCTTCACAAGTCAGCCAGGGCATCACCACCGTGCACAGAGGGCTGCAGAACCTAAAGCTCCCACAAACTCAGGTCAAAAGCCTGGGAACTGCATCTGTCTCTTTTCGCTCCAAAGCTGGCAAGCAGGGAGTGTGCAGCGAGGTCTCTCTTGGTAAGAGAGAGGTGATTAATGAGTCTGGCTCATAAAAGCTTGGAAGGGGAACTGAGGATACCTGCCAGGCTCTTCATCAGCAGAACAGGCAGCCGGGCACAAAGTGGGTCTGGTCCCGTCACGGGGAGCTGCTGTGCAATTTGCCCTGAGCCAGAGGCATCAAGGTGCTTCTGCTGCTCTGGGGCAAAAGGCTCTGAAAGGTGGCGTTTCCTCTGCTCATTTTATTTTATTTTTCTGAAAGGAACTCGGAGCGTTTGGAGTTCTCTTTGATAGGATTTTCAGAGGAAGCAGAGCAAACCGGCTGTGCCTCGCCTTCTGATGGGGAGCAGATGGGGAAGAACAGAAGTGGAGGGGAGAAGGTGAATGGAGCCGCAGTTTGGCGGCGGATCCGAGTGTAGCAACATGTCATTAATGTCATATAATTGTTCCCTGCACCTCGAATAATGTGAAAAGCATTAGCAGTAATAGCAGCTCTGTTATGTTCCTATTTTGATGTGCTGTCTAAAAAGGTGAAATCTGAGGAAGGACATGAAGGAACACAGAATTTTAGGCTTTCTTTGGCATTTTGTTTTTGTGCAGAACCTGAAAGTACTTCACTGAAGCCTATTAAGGGCTAATAAAAGTGTGTGCAGAGAGAGGAAACCTTGTTAGGAGCTACCTTTATTTAGCAAAACTAATTCTGCTGGCTTGGAAACTTTGTTGGGATGGAGGTAGAAGGTGCAGGGGACACAGCCTGGCTTGAAGCACTGGGGGAAGAATCTGTTCCTGCTGTTGTGGAGGTCAGCTCAGCCCTGATGACGTGTGTTTAACACGGCCAATACATTAAATCATCTGGCTCGATGGCTCCAGCTCTCTCCTCATCACACTCCACTGGCTGGCTCTCGTCACTGGGATGTTTGGAAATGTGGTGTGGCACCTCCAAGCACCCAGAGGATGTCACAGCTTGGTGTCATTCAGCCTGCATTAGGCTTCGGTGAGGCACATACTGACCACGAGTGAGGGAAGGAGGAAGGGTTCCTGCCAAAAAGGCAGCTGGTTTAGCTGTGGCTCTGCTGAGGCAACACAGAGGAGGATTTCCTGTACTGCCAGCTCCCGGCCAACAAGCCCTTATTTTGTTCTCGGTACAAGGACATGTTGTTTTGGTTTTTTGACTTTGCCCACCCAGCAGTAAAAAGCCAGAAGCATGGACCCTTCCCCTGCTGCCACCAACACAAATGTGGAGCTTCCCCCACTGCTTGCAAGAATTCAGTGCCTCGTGTACAAAACAAACTGATTTTCCTTTCACTCCAGTGCACAGAGGGGAGACGCCCAGGAGAGGTCTCAGTGGCAGTGGGGGTGGTGGATGGGTGGTTGCACTGAAGATATTCAGGTGAGATGCTGGAGTTTGTCACACCTCACCCCCTTTTCCTGCCCGAGGCAGCCTGCAGCCCACAATGTTCACCCTGTCACAGGGCATTTGCCATTGCTGCTGCCAGGAGATTTCCTGACACTTGCTGGGGAGCAGGGACTCGCTGAGAAGGAAGAACTCAGCGCGGCAGCAGCCCGGAGCGATGGGAGGTGAGAAAATCCTCTTGCACATAAGGCAAGAGGCCAAGCTGAGATTTCACAGTTTGCTGAGGCATGGTCTTTGCAATGACCTACATTTGTGCATGATGTATGGGATGCAAACATGCACAGGACGTGATGGAAGAGCTGGGGAAGGGCATCAGTGCTGTGTGGTTCCTGGGAAGGCTCTGGGAGGCTGCGCTGGCCGGAGCCAGACCCTCGGGGCTGGGATCAGTGCTGCACCACGTGTGCTGGTCCTGAACCAAGCTGGGGTGCCCGACCTGTTTTCCATCAGCCAGTAACAGCATGAAGCCAGTGAGAGATATGGCTCTCCCTGGGCAGCCTCAGAAAGCTGTGGGGGGCAGGAAGAGAAGAGGAGCATCAATAGTGATTTGTCCAAAGCACCTCAGTCTTGAAATAAACAGTTCAGGAGAGAATTTGGGCTATTTCTGTTCCCCCAGCTGTTCAAGCCGTGCTGTGTCCCTGATGCCAGGCTATCCAGGATTTGGAGACATTCCCAGGGTGAACATCACTGCCCTTTCAGATGTTTTTTTGTCACAAAAAGGCCACCAAACACAGCTAGGTGACCTGGGTGGCTGCTGTGAGCTATCACATGCCTTCCCCAGGGCGTGTAGGCACCAGGAATAATGTTTTTTTCCATTCCTTGTCTCCAGAGCATACAAGGATGCTTCTTCTTCTTTCTCCCTTTTCTCATGCCATTCCTCCTCCTTCAGATTTTTTGTCTTTTCTTTCGTATTTAGCTCATGAAAGGAATTGCTAATAATAATCAAGAACCATTTAAAATATCCTCCCGAACTTAAGGAAAGTAAGAGGCGTATGGGAGCTCTTCCTTTCTCCCTGTGCACAAAATCCAGCCAGTATGACTCATATTTTCTGGGTATCCTAGGTGTAGGGGTGATGTGATGGATGGAGTGGTGACGAGGTCTGAAAGGATCAGTGAAAATGGCACTTTTTAAAAAGACAGATGAAGCATACAAAGAATTCCCTTATGCACAAAAAGCATCTGACAGGTTCTTCTTCCTCACCTATGTGAAGAAAGAAGCCTGGTGTGAAAAACTTGCCTCCAGTGAAGACAACAGCAGGAGTGCTACCAGTGGCAAACAAGGCAGGACATTTTTGGGTGCACAAAGATGATCTCAGGGTTGGAGCAACTCTTATAGAAAAACAGGCTGAGAGAGCTGGGGTTGTTCAATCTGGAGAAGAGAAGGCTCCATGGAGACCTCATTGTGACTTTCCATACCCAACAGGGGCTTCTATAAAAGAGAGAGACCGACCTTTTACAGAAGCAGATAGTGATAGGACAATGGGGAATGGTCTTAAACCTATAGAGGAGAGATAAAGATTAGAGAGTAGAGATACAGATTTACAAATTCTTTATTGTGAGGGTGCTGAGGCCCTGGCACAGGGTTATCCCATCCCTGGAAGTGTTCAAGGCCAGGCTGGACAGGGCTCTGAGCAACCTGGTGCAGTGGAAGGTGTCCCTGCCCATGGCTGGGGGGGTGGAATGAGATGATCTTTCACGTCCTTCCCAACCTATCCATCCTGGGATTCTGGGATTCCACAATCATTGCTGGAGCTGCTGCCTGCCCAAGGCTCTGCCTGGGGTGCCATGTGTGGGTGCACTTTCCTCTGCTCCTTCCAGCCCCATCCAAGACACTAGAAAGACAACAGGAATGCCAAAATTCCTTTTGTTGTCCATCCTTCTCCTGCAGGGCATAAGTACAGCTAGTCCTGAGTAAGGAGATGCTTTTACAGAGACTTGAGTTTGCTGTTGGCTCAGGCAGAGCCTCACTGCAGCCATGTGTGCAGGACACGCATGGTCTGGGCAGCATCTGCTTGGGCACGGTCATAACTTTCCTCCTTGGACACCCAGGCAAAGCAGGGCACTCATGTGTGCATTCCAGACTCAACTTGAGGCTAGAAAGCACCAGCATTGGCAAAGGGGGCTTATTTGGAGCTGTGAATGTAGGTCATGCTGAAGATCAGCGACCTACATTTCCCAGGTTTGAAACTGCAGAATAAAGAAAGTCACAGTCACCGAGCCCCACAACATCCTGCTGCTGTCCCTGCCATGGGGGAAACCAGGCTTGAAGATCCAGAGCAGAAGGGACGTGGTCTGTTTGAGGGAAAACTGAGGTGCACTGGGCTGGTTTGAAAGAATTTCAGTTTGTAAGCCAGTACTGTGTTTGTGCTGAAAGGGCTGTGAGCACCGTGGAGCAGCCATGGGGTGAGAAACCCAGGGTGTTGGCAGGAGTTGTCCATCTCATCCTTTCAGCAACAATCAAGGCTTACTACTATGGGAAAAGTTGAAAGTCTTGCCCTAGGCCAAGCTGGTTGTCTTTATCACAGCAAAGAAGTGAACCAGGATCTCTCCCCAGGGAGCATGAAATGCTCCTCTTGCTCCTCTCTCTGAATCACAGCTCTGTGTTTCCTTCCCACCTATTTCTTCCAGGCCCATGTTCTGCCCTGCTGCTGCTTCTGCCACTCCTCAGGCTCTCAAGTATCCAAAAGTCAAAACACTGGCTTGAAAGGGTTTGAAAAGATCCCAAATGAGGCTTGTTTGTTTATTCATTAGTGCTTTATTGTGTTTTATATAATGTTGTCTCCTAATTAACTTGAACATCTCAGTGGACAGCTATTTACACACTTCTCTGCACACTCTGCCACCTGCAAGGTCTTCTAGTTTGGGGTTTGGAAGTGAAAAATGGGCATGGACTCAGACTCAGGAGCTGGAGCTGCAGGAAAAAGCACTCTTTGAAGGCATGTGAGGCTCAGAGGAGGATCACAGTCTTCTGAAGAGGTGTGCTCAGGTTGTAAGGGCATCACATGAGAGCCAGAGCCATCCTGCCTGCTCCAAATACATCCTCCTGGGGTGTGTTTGATGCTGTAGAGCTGGAGCACGCTGGATTTCAGGCTGTGTGGAGGTCAGGAGCCAGGGCACAAACAGTGTTCTGGCAGGTTTGGGCAATTAGCAGCCCTTTTTGAGTCCCCAGCAGTGTGTGCTGCTACTTCTGTGCAACCTGTGTAGTCTCATCAGGCTTTCCAGCATTTGCAATTGCCAAAGCCTTAGCAGGGGATCAAGTGTTAGATCCCCTGTTCACCTGCCTTGACGTTAACTGAAGAATTATTAGTATAATAAACATTTAACTTGTTTTTTAAGCCTTTGGTGCAGAACATTTTGTAGAATTTGACTGCAAATCCGAACCCTGTGGCTTTTGTCAAAATACTAAACACTGAATTCTCTGCTTGCCTCCCTTCTGACATCATTAATGATAATAATCATCCCCCACAGCTGCTAATCCTCTTTGCAAAACGCTCTGCCGAGAGCCGAGCTGAGTCTCTTCTGCCCTGCATATTCTGCAGTCATTTGTATCAATTCTGTATGACCATGGAAACGACCTGGTGGGACTTCAAACTGATGGAACTGACCATGGAAGATGGAGGGCAGCAGAGATGAGCACACTTTGGTCAGGGATGGCTTCGTTTAGTGGCCGTGGAGTGGCTGCTGCCCTTCAGTGTGGGGATGGCACAGCCTCATCCTGCTCTTCATGTGAGGAAAACCAAGGCAGAAGGTACTAACCAGAGCAAGGATTTCCCCTGAATCCTGTCTCAAAGTTTCAGACATCCTAACTTGTTTTTATTTTTAACATGGGCAAAAATCTGGTCCAGTTGCTGTGTTGGAAACACACCCAAGCAAACAGAACCTGGTGATTACCCTGACCCCCTGCCTGAGAAACCGTTTTATTTTTTACATCTATCTCCTCTTGATGTGTGGGTGTTAAGTCTCAGCTCATTTCATGTTCCCCTTTAAAATCACCTCTGAAGTGGTGGGTCCCCTCAGACTAACACTGAAGTGATGATTGCAGGATCTCTGGGACAGCCTTTGCCACGGGCTCACATTCATCAAGCACCAGTTATGGTGCAAATTCAGCCTCACAAGAGAATGGCAAGACCTCAAATACTCCCTTGTATAACGGTAACAGGGAGCTTTTATTTAATGTTCTCCAACAATCTGTCTCCAAGAGCTTTAACAAGGTGGGCTACTGTTTCTCTCCTCCTTTGGAAAATCAAGAGCTGCAGCAGAGATACTAAATTATGTCCTCAAGTTCACACATTTTAAGGGCTGCCTAGCACCACTGGGAAAATAATTCCCATTAAATATACTTCTGATGAAAATTTCAATTCTGCATGCCTGAAGTTTTCCATGGGAATGACATGATTTTTGGAGATGTTCTTGACTGGGAAAAAATCAAGATGACCCAAGCTACACATTTCAGGCATGATTATCCAATCTGTGAGCTGTCTTGTGGACCCCACAGCCCCACAGAGATGGAAAGGAGCACCAGGCTATGTTGGATCCAAACTGTGATGCCAGTGGGGCTTTTCTCCAACATGTGAGTGGATGTCGGACAGGCTGGAACCTTTTTAGTCACTCCAAATTCCCCCTCCCTTATGTGTATTTATGTCACTTTCTCTTCTTTGAAATGTATGGCTTTTGTCTCCGTTCCCCAAAAAGGCAAATGCTGAGACACTGCAGTGGAAATGCTCTTCTGCCTGGTGGGTGGGATGGTATTAAATTGGCAAAGGGATGGAGCACACGGATTTTCCTGCTCACAGGTCCCCTGCCTCCTGCAACAAGTCTGTGTTCTAAAAAATTGCAAATTTGTGCCCTGTCTCAAAGTTTTGCGCTGCCCATTTGCTCAGCTTTATGATAATTACTGAGGTGTCCAAAGGGAAATAACTTTTCCTTGCAGTCTGTAGAAGATTCCCAGTCTTAGTCCTTTGGCACAGCCTTTCCCCATTCCTCCCTCCTGGTTTATCACAGCCCTGAGACAAGGCCTACAAGACTCATTCTTTCTTTTTTTTTCTTTATGAAATGCCTCGTGGTCCTTTTACCAGCACACAGTAAAACCTAATCATAAATGATTACAACTACAGCTGTCAAAACGAACGGCTGAAGTCCATTTTGGCAATGCTATGAAATATTATCCTACCAGGCTTTGCGGGGGCAGTTGGATTTTTCTGTGCTGGCAGCCGGAGCCTGGCAGCGCCCTGTAATCAGCAATGAGTTTCCCAGTCATTAGTTCAAATTAGAGCCACTCTGATGACAAGTCAATGGCAACTCCAAAGGCTGAGCAAGGTGCAGACTGACCCTCCTCGCAAGCAGAGCAGAATGGTTTGTTTTGTCCCAGCTTCTGAACAGAGGAAGGGCACAAAGCACTTGTGTAATGCTGTGTTCAGATGGGCTGGCAGCAGTGAGGGCTGGGGCCAGCAGTGAGCATGTGACTTTGGTCAGAGAAGCAGAAATTTCAGCAGGAGCCAGCCAACTCCTGGGATCTGGAGAAGGCTGGAACCTCCATGTGTTCTGCAGACCGTGGTCCCCCAGTACCCTTTCTTTGGGCTTCATTTCAGATCCACCTTTTCCTCATCTTCTCCTTCCAAAACAAACTAGGGAGACATTTTTCCTGCAAGTAAATAAATATTGCTTTGGACAGATCCAGTGGTGTGAAGTGTGCAGCAGGGTTTGCAATGTAAGCATCCAGCTTAGAGACCACAGGGCAGAGCAGGGCAGAAATTTCTGTCTGGGTCCTGTTTAAAACTGCTGTGGGAGGCTCTGGCTGTCAGGGTCTCTGCTCCCACCAGTACAGCAGCAAGAACAAGCTCTTAAGACCTCCTGATCCCCTGGTTTCTCTCCCTGCCATCAGGCTTACCCCCTGGCTTCTAAGAGTGAGGGTCCTGACCCAGGAGCTGCAGCCATGGAGGAGATGAAAGTAAGCTGTGGGTGAGAGTGGGATGTGAGCTCCAGGTAAAAGCTGAGCTCTGCAGGAATGGGGGAAAGGGGTGCTGTGAGCTTCCACTACTTTTTTTTTTTTTTTTTCCACAGGGCATGCTATTTGTGGGGTTTTTGAAGTCACAGCTCTTGAACCTGAGATTATTTGGGATGCTCAGCTTTCATTAATACAACAAAAGCTGTGAGTTTCTAGCCCTCATGGTTACAAGGGAAAAACTTGAAAAGAGACCCTTAGAACCAGAAAAAAAAATAGTAAAATTAAAAATAGATGGCATACAGGAAGGTGTTACTCCACAGGTATTACTCCAACAGAATTCCCTGCCACTCCCTTGCTGCCTGATCTGTGTTGGGTCACTCAGACCAAGCCACCCCAACCCTGTAATACCCAAAATGTCGTGTGCCAGCACTTGACCAAACTACAGAGCAGCTGCTGTCACTGGACTCCAAGGTGTATTTTTAAATGCCTGGATTTATCTGTGGAGATGACAGCACCTCCCTCCATGCCTCTGTTTTCCTTCTCTGTGGAGTGAGGATAATAGCATTGGCCCATTGTCACAAATCACACTGAGCCCTTTCGAAGAACCTCAGGCATTTTGGAAGGGTAAGTCCTGGTGAAAATCAGTTTGCAATTAGTCTTAGATGATTTTTGAAATTATTATTTCTCTGCTGGAGGGTGAGGTCTCATCTCTTACACGGAGTTATTGCTTTCACTCTGGAACAGGAGCTTTTGCTTGCAAAGGTTTTCCCCAGTTCCTACCCAGCTGCTAAACAAGCCCTTCCCCAGGTCCTGGAGGCCTGAGGCTGGACACACATTTGTGGGTCCAGTGCCCTCATGGGAGCAACCTCTGGGCACTGCTGATGCTGCCGCCTTCTCAGCCAGGAGCTTTCCAAATCACTGCTGTTCTTGGATTTCTCTCCCTTCACGGCTCTGGCTGAGCCCTTTGAGTGGCTTTTAAATGCCACCTCCCCTGGGACTTGTTAAAGTGCTTTATCAGTGCCCATCTTCCTCTGCAGGGATGACCTTTAACTCATCCCTGCTGTTGCTACCTGACTCAGATCACCTTGGAAGAAAGGTTGCCATGGCG
Organism: Falcunculus frontatus; assembly: GCA_013398115.1. Classification (NCBI taxonomy): domain Eukaryota; kingdom Metazoa; phylum Chordata; class Aves; order Passeriformes; genus Falcunculus; species Falcunculus frontatus. The sequence goes on along the minus strand of VZRV01010997.1, from coordinate 1,762,987 downwards.
ATTTCATATTCAGCTCAGCCAAAAAACCCAGCTTCTGTATCTTATTAAATGCTGCCTTTTGAGGACCCTACATATGGAGAGCCAAGGCCAGGGGTTGCCTGCATTCACTCCAGCCAGGAGTTTGGTCACCAGGAGTTTCCCTGCCAGCCAGCCTGGCTGTTCCTTAACCCCTTGCCAAGCCAATATGGGTTGTTTTGGGTTGTTTTTTTTCTTTTTCAATGTTAGGTTATAAGCTGGGGGTTTGAAGCCATTAGTATTACTATGAAAACACTCCTCTGCAAAATGTCAATCTGCCTTTTCAAGGGGATTTTTCACCGCTCTAATCTAAACCATGCTGTCAAATGTCAGGAACGAATGTTTAATGAGGATCAGTTGGAAGCCTTAATTGGATGGGTATTCAATGGGCTTCCTTTTTTTGGTTGTTGTTTTATCCTTGGGACTCTGTTTTCACAGAGATCCTCGTTAAATTTTAGAAGCTAATCTCCATTTAAGCTACAAGCTCAGGGAACCGTGGTCCTTCGGGGCTGCTGGGAGCCACGGCTGTTGTGGGCTTTCATTGAATTTGTCTGGAAGGCAGAGAGAAAACCCATCCAGAATGCTTCTGTGGGAGCAGTGAGGACCAGCTGGGGGCATAGACAGTTCTCTTGCAAAAAACTAAGTAACACACATGGAGAAAACAGTCTAAAGTCATCAAGGTGGTGAAAGAGATAGAGAAAAAGCCCAGGAGTGTTCTGGTGGCTGGCCCAGGGCTCCCTTCTCCACTGAGAATGTGAACACATAGGCACGAGGAAGGGGACCAGCTCATGGACGTGTGCAGATTCATTCATCTCCAGATGGATTGGGCACCCCAACAGTAGGCAGCAAACCCCTGATCCTTTCCAAGGCCATGAACAACCCCAAACCCTCATAATCCCTTAGAAACAGCCAGAGACGATGCCTGCATGCTCTGCAGCCGCCTCTCCGGGCCTCATTAACTCCTTTCCATCCTGTTCCAGGGTTTCCCTGCTGTCACCTCTGTCAGAGGCAACAGGTGCTGCACAAAATGATTTTAGTGTGCCTGTCACCAAGCACAAAATGCATCGTGCTCTGTCGTCTCAGAAATTACAGCTGAAACTCCTTTGAGCCATCCAAAGATCATCCCAGCCCAAATCCAACATCCTCCTCATCTCACCTCCTGGCGTGTGATCCTGCTCCCAATCCTCTGGCATGCACCACATTTCTGGCAGACAGATGTACCTGATGGGGAAACAGCCACTTGGCAGATGCCCGCAGCAGCATGGAAACCCCCCTGCACTTCATTGTCTGTGCAGCACGTGCTTCCTGACAGGAAAACCTTTCCCAGGGGGTTTATTTCTCCATGTGAACTCAGTGTCCCAAACTCCTTTACACGAACAATTGTTCTTTGATTTTCTTTTCCCCCCTAAAAAACAATTTATAACAGATGATTGTTAAAACATCTTGGTTTCCTTTAGTTGAGCTTTTATTGCGTTTTTAATTAAAACCTTGGGAAGACCATAAAAGACACATCACAGATGCGAGTGTTTCCATGCCCTGTTTCACATTAAACACCCATAAATACCCGCACACTCCTTCAGCACCTCCCAGCCCCCTTTGGCCTGTGGCACACTCAGGGGTCCACGTTTTTAACAGACCCTTCGGCTTGGAACTGGCTCCTATTCCAACACACATGCAACACCTTCCCTCCATCCCTAATTGCCTTTCATTTAATGCATGCAATTACCAAAATTGCTTCTTCCAAAAATAAACCACAGAATGTTCAGAGCTGCCTGGCTTCTCAGATGGTTTTCGGCCAAGAAATTTGTGCCCTTCTGGTCCCTCCTGGGAAGCCTGGGAGGAGGCTGGCATGCTTGTAAATCTGCCCCTTCCATAAAATCCCGAGAAAAGGTACCGTGAAACCCGTGCTCGAGGCAGGTGAGATGCACAGGTTACAAATCACAACGCCTGCCCAGTCATTTCTAGCCATTTGTTATGGTGTCTTAAGTCAGCAACCTCAACAACTCCCCTGGTCTCCAGCCAGGAATAAAAGTGCTGAAGGAAATCAGGCCACGGTAATTTCCCCAAACCCCAGAGCTAACATGCATGGCAATTAATTAATTTAGTGGAGAGAGGGTTTTTTTCTGCTATGAGCTCTCCCAGGGGCTGCCACAATAGCCCATCTCCTTGGCGGTCATCCCATGGCTTTAATCATGTGTCCCACAGAGTTCTGCAGGAAAACTCAGCAGAAATGTTTCCAGCATGGTGCCTGAAATTCAGCCTCTGGGGCCCATCTTTCAAAGCAGAAATGCGACCTGAAGAAGCGGATGAAGTCGTGGTGCTGCTGGGCTGCAAGTGCCTCTTGATTTCAGCAAGGTCAGGACAAGTCCCACCACACGCTGGCTTCTCAGTGCAAGAAACAGCACAGCATGCTAAGACTTGGAGTCTTTTGGGACTAATTATTTGTTTTAAAAGAAAAGAAAACAGCCAAGTCTGGAGCTTGTGGTTAATAAAGAGCTTGTAGGAGCAAAGTTCATTTTCCCTAGAGTTGTTTTAGTTGTGGAAGAGCTTCAAGAGTTCTTTCCCGAGCTTCCTTGAATTTGTCATTGAAAGTCGCCTGAATTATGCCTGCAAACCTCTTTAAATCTGATCACAGATGGAGCATAAATGCCATGTTATTGAAGTTGAAGGACACAGCTTACTTTCTGGGGAATAATACATTGGAGGAAGCTGATACAGAACCACTAGGACGATTCTTGTTTTGTTTTCTTTTAACCGTGTTTCCTTCAAAGCTTCCATACACAGCACAATACTCACCCACCCCCGTAACTAATTCATTATTTTACAGCAAGTAAAATCAAACAGGAGACAAATGATTGTTGTTTAGTGCCATTAGTTTCAATGGCTTTGCACAATATTTGAGTCATTGGCTCTCGTCTTGCTTTGGAGGAATCCCAAATCTGGATGAATCTATGCGCATTATAAACCATCCATGGGGCCAGGCCAGGCCTGCCTAACAGATGGAGGTCCATATGCTTTGGCTCTGCACCCATATGGAACACTAATATGCAGTCCAGGAATAGAGCATGCCTCTTCTCCCCTTCCTAGCAATCTCCAATCCAAAGTCATTTCCAGACACAAGCCGAGTTAAGCAAGTTCATCTGGAAGTGGTGCAGCAAGACACTGCAAGACTGATGGTCCAAGCATAATATTTTCCTTGCTCTGTGGTTCCTGCTGAAGCCTAAATTGCAACATTTTCTAGAAAGCGGCGCGTCAGGCTTTCCAGAGCAGCGGTTAGAAACCTCATTACGCTGCTCTAATGTGCTTTAACCTTTGCTGCCTGGGTCGTGTGAGAACACCGAGTGCTCCATCAGCCCTCGCCGGAGCAGCTTCTCCAGGCAACCGAGCCAGCAAACAGCTGAGGGTATTTCACAATGCTGGGGAGGCTTTGTTTGCTGGAGGCACAGGATTAGTGTCAGATGGCCTGCCACCATCTCAGCACAAGGACTTAACTTTTATTGCTGGCAGCATTCCTCCAGCAGTGCCGTGGGTTTGTTCTGGCCGGGCACTTTGAGAGGGGACAATGGTCCTGGCTGCTTTCTGGCCCTCAAGGACAGTGCTTTTTCCTAATCTGTGCTCAAACTCTGTGCTTTTCTCATGGATACAATACAATATATACAGCTCACTTCTGTTTTGAGTGTGTGAGCAGTAAATTCAGCTCACTGTGTAGTCTTCAAGGAGTTTGTTATCTCCTTTAGAATGGCATCTCCCCGACCATCCCTGGGGTCTGTCCTCCTCCTGCCTGTGCCTTCTTTAGGGGGTTGGAGATGGCTGAAGATTTCTTCATTAACCAAGCAGGAGAAATTTCCATCCATGTTGTTACTTCATGTTTGTTCTCAGCTCGTGCACAGTCATCACAGTGGGAAGGGTCAGTGGGTGCTGATCCTGGTTCTCATAGGGGCACTGGTAGATTTGCTTGGAGATGATGTTAAGCAGGCAAATGCATCTGCCTGCAGCTGGGCTGTGAAGGGAACTGGCCTGTGATGGCTTTGCTCGTGCATCACGCTAGGTTTGATGAACAGGAGTTCGTCAGACAGGAGTTATTCCAGCTGGAAAAGGAGCTTATTGCTGAATGCCTTGATGTTGCTAATACTGGGAGAGAAGTCCATCCTCTTGGGTGGATGATGATTTTTAAATTATCATTCAGGCCTCTATCCAAGGCCTTTCTCAGTAATTTCCTTGCCTACATGGGTGATGTGCAACCATCTGGGGGGCACAAATAAGACATGGAGTCCATTCCCTGCTGCTGGTGGTATCCACAGTTAGATGACCCAGTGTAGAACTTGGACATGAGCACTGCTGGAGTTGCAGAGCAGATTTGCCAGCTCGTAGGTGCCCAGTTTTCACAGAGAAAAATAAGATTAAGTAGTAGTGAAGAAGAAGAAGAGGAAGAAGAAGAAGAAGAAGAAGAAGAAGAAGAGGAAGAGGAAGAGGGCTAGAAAGTGTTTAATGTGTTAAAAAGGTGACCCCAAAATGAAATTCTGCTGTCTGGTGCTGAGGGTGATAGAATAAGACTTAGAGATTAAAATATGTGCTAATAAACCATTCGTAAACGTGAGAAACCTAAAAATTAAAGCAACCAAAAGAGCTGAAAAATGTATGGTTTGACAAATCATTACATGGGAGACCATGGTTATGTACCTGGTTTTACCTCCTGACATTGAGGGGCACTCTGGAGGAAATCAAACCACTTCCCTGCTGTCCCCTGTGGGTCTCTCAAAGCTTTAAGCTTTAATCTCCATAGTTTCAAGCCTCTCTAGCATGAAATTGGATTGCTTAAATTTTGAAAAGGAGTGGTGGATAAAAAAACCAATATCTATGTCATGATTTGTAGATGGAGCAACCTTTTTGAGACTATTTTGCACAAAAATTAAAAATGAATTTGTTTTGGGATCAACTGAAATAATTTGTATCATTTGAGACTGACTGAAGTGCTCAGTGTTATTCCCAAGAAGTATCCAAAATGCAGTGTAAAAACACAAACAAGTTTCATTACACCTTGAATACAAAATATTGTGTCTTTCTGGTTTGCAAGACTGGTCTCTCTCAAAAAAAAAAAAATCTGCTTTTTCATAAGACTAAAGAAACCCCTCAAGCAGCTTGAAAAGAAATTAAAAGGTAATTTGAATCACAGTGACTATTTGCACTTTGCTCACTAATTATCTGGGCTGTGACTGAAGCAGAGGGTTGGTTATTGACCTGCAGCAAGCCCTGGCTGATGGAGAGTTTGGGGGAAGGGGACTGTCCCTCTCCATTCCTCCCCTGTGGGGCTGGGAGGGAAGTGGTGCCTCGGGCAGCCCTGCCTGGGCGAGGGGCTGGGGAGTGTGGGAAGCAGCCAGGGGATCCTGTGCTGCAGCTCAGAGGAGCTGCTGCAACTCAAATCACCCCAGCCAGCTTTAAACAAGGCAGTGCAGGTATTAATTATAAAAGGATGTTGGCAGCAGAGCCTGCGGACTCTGCAGTTTGACCAGAGGAGATGTGCTCAGTGTCAGGGACAGATAGGGGCATGATCTCCCCCAGGAGAGCAGCAGCCACGTCACGATATAGATATAGATATAGATACAGATATAGATATAGATATATAGATATAGATATATGTATGCCAAAGCTGTGGCAGACTCCAAGGCTGGGATGTAACCCAGCAAAGCATGGTTAAAATGAAAAGCCATTCGCACAGCTGAGCTCCTCACCGTGGCGTGGGGAGCAGGCAACACACAACCCTTATCCCCAAGCTGTTGTACGTGGAAAACGCCCCAGGGCACACAGTGAGGAGAACACTGTGTTTGGCCAGAAGCACCTTTTAGAGTATTGCCCCAAAAAACCACATTGGGAAACAGCCCCAAACTCTGGGCTTAGTCAGTTGCAGACTCAAGCTTACCTCTATTTCGCAAGTTTAGGTCATTTCTTACCATCCAGAGGCCTTTTGGCACAAATGTGCCTAACCCATGGGAGGGAGCTCCCCATCCCAGAGCCACCAGCACCACCAGTTTGGACCGGCCTCACTGCTGGAGGGAGTGTTGGGATGGAGGAGAGAAGAGCAAGGGGAGCTGCTGCTGCCATTTAGGGCACTTAAACACATTCACGGTGCAACATGTGCACCTGCATCTCTGCCTAAGTAGCATCAGTACTCTCTTTTGTTTCACTCTTGATGACAGAAGAGCCTTAATTGGGCATGAAGAAATCCATCAAGCAGCAGCTTGGTGCAGCCGCCGGGTCCCCACAGCATCTGGCAGCTGCTGTGCTGCTCCAGGGCTGGCGGCTGCCCCGAAATAGCCCAAATATCATCCACCCACCCCAAGCACTGCTGCAGGAGGCGAATCTGAATCTCTGCTCCTGCTGCTCGTGAACAGCACAAGGGCTTTATGGCTCGCTGGGGTTTGGTGGAGCCAGGTCCCAGCTATTTGCTGGAAACCGAGATGATAAATTATGTTTCCAACCTGAGGAGCTGCTCAGAGAACCAGACCAGAGGGCTCGACACAAAACACTAAAGCAAGGGGAAATTTCTAGTTGTTTTTGTGCATATAAACACAGCAGAGACCAGCCTGCATGGCAGCAAGGTGAAATGGGAGCTCAGCCAGGGATTTCAATAGCTGCAGGGTCTTGCTCATGGTTTAATGCATTTTTACAACGGGGGTGGAACAGGACCCATTCTGGGAATAGAAACATCACCAGCAATTTCATCCCCCTGAATAATTTGCTTATAACTTGCCTGTGCTTTGATGCAGCAGCTGCTTCAAGGGCACCAGAAAAAACCCCCCTTCTCCCATGCCGTTTTCACCCCCCAGCACACCCCTGTTGTGCTGCTGCAGCTTCAGCTCAATAATCTCTGTAGGCACAGAGAGGACATCCTGATGCCTTTGGATGTCTCTGTGGCACAGCACTGACATCCATCCCACGTGGGCAAACAAGCCCAGCCTTCCCCTCTCCTTCACCAGCAAAGGGGGTCCCAGAGTCTCCCCATTTAATCCCACGGCACTTCATGGTTTTGCCTTCCCTCTCACCCTTCTCTTCAATGAAAATACAGAATAAAAACAAAACCCCTGCACATTTATTTAATTTCCTCTATTTTTATTTAAAAAGAAGGTTTGCTAACAGCAATCAGTACCATGGCCCAGGCCCCTCAATACAACAGTTGGCTTTAGCAGTCCCTGCAGCTCTGTCCCTGCTCTGTCCCTCCCCCGTGCTGGGGACAAACCTGGGAATTATCTGGCTTTAAGAACCACTCCTGAATCACAGGAAGCTCCTTGGGATTGCAGATTACTTCCATCCTGCAGTTTTACTCTCTGTCTCTTTCTGTCTCAGCTTAAGCTGAGGTTCACAACCAGGTTTAGCTTTATTGTGAAACTAAAGTCAAATAAAAATAAGACCAAAAAAAAAAAAGGCACCAGGTTTAAAAAGGAGAAGACATGAAAGAAATAATTTTCTGGTACTGGAAAGAAACATCCCCTCAGTGGCAGATTAGCCCACATTTATCCACTATAATGTTGCTTATACCTTAATCTTAGCCATCTTCATCTGACACTAATTAGCAGGCTGGAGGCTCCTATGGGTACAGTAGCTTCTACGGCCCAAAACATGAAAGTGAGCTCTTCCTTTTACCACTCGAAGCACTCAGCTTTTAAAGAGACAATGTCAAGTATTTCAGCCCCAAATGGTACACTTTTTAACTCAAAAAACATAGCAGCAGGAGGAGGCCCAAAGGTGATGATACCCAGCCATGGCAGCACTGAAGTGGACGCCTGAGGTCTGCCTGTGCAACGTTATTTACTCTCCCACAAATTAAACCCAAACAGCCCTCGCTGAACCCTGGACTCACCTGCATTCTTGCACTGAGTGCTAATTAGGAGACAAACAGAATAGGCTACAGAGACAGAAAATGAAACAGAATTATCAGATCCATCTAGTTGCTTCTTTCAAAACCCCCAAAAATCAGAGAAAAGCAAATGTGGTTATGAAAATTCTTTATATTTTGGGTTCTGTCAGGGAGAAAAAAAAAAAGGAAAAGATTATTTCTATGATGTTCATTTCTAGGCAAGCATCCCATCAAGATCCATCTGACATCCTATTTAACTGTTGAGAGTGAGACATAATTAGGGCTTGAAAGGACTGACAGAGCGGGACTCCATGAATTCAGTGCTGTGTGCTGGTTCTTCAGGGAGAAACTGAAAATAAATTATTTAGACTTGAAAAAGTCCCTTGAAGTCCTGTGGTCTTTCTGCTTGGCTGGGTCTAGGCCTATCACCCATATTTCGGCAGTTTTTGGAGGGGGAGAGAAGGCAGGCTGCTTAGCAGGTAGCAGTTGGGAATTAGAGGGATTAGAGCTGGATATATTTATGGTTTTCACGAGCCCTGACAGATGTTGAATGTCTTTGTGGCACAGTGAGACACTCAACACTAATGGTGCTGGTTTGTGGCAGCAAAGCTCCTTCCTGCCACCTTCCAGCATCTCTGCTCCTTAGAAAAGGAAGAGAAATACACGTTCAGCATCCTCATCGGCTCAACGCTGATGCTCTCGTTCTCTGGAGGCCCTCACGCGTGTGAGTGTCACTGGGATCAGCTTAGCTCTGCTCCCTGCCACCTCCTGGAGACCCAGCTGCAGCCCTGGAGGGCTCTCCATCACCGCTCCGAAGGCCGTGCCCAGCCCGGTGCTCCGTGTTCGGATAGATCTGGGCACTGGTCCCTGCGGGCAGGACCCAGGTCCTGCTCGGTGCCACAGGCAGTCCCTGGGCCGTGAGAGCCGCCAACAAACCTTCCCCGCCCCCCCCGCCCCCTGCCCCTCCCCCCCCCCGCCACGAGCACGGGGCCAAGGACGCGCCTCGCTGCCGGCGCCCTTGGCCAAACAAACTAACTACCAACCTCGGACCAGTCACGACAAACGGCTCACGTTTACCCATCACCTAAAATACCCTCAAAAACCAAGGCCACCTTCACACCTTTCGGATGTAAGGCAAACACCCTTCGAGTCCAGCAAGCCCCATGGCAAGGGGTCTTGCCCAGGCCAGTCCTGCCAGATGCTCCTGCATCTCTCCTGCCCCTCCCTTGGTGAACACCGAACAGTTATAATACTCAGGTCAATATATATAGGTACCACGTAGATATATTTGTGTCGCTGTCCTGCGCGTTAACAAAGACGACCAACCCCACCAGGCACCACTCGTCCTTTCTGCCCCCTCCCCTTCCTCCCGTGGCTGTGCAGGAACGTGGCCATGGACCACCCTACGTGGCCCCATCACACTCCCCCACAGTCAGCTTCAAGGCTCCTTGCTGGTGCAGCGTCTTTAAGGCTTTGAACTCCAAGGGCATGGTGTGTGGGCTGGCCTGTGAGGTGTAGCCGTACTTGAGGCTGTCGTAGTAGTGGTACTTGACCGGGTGCTGGTTCTGGTCCAGGGGAAAGGGCCAGAAGCCATAGAGATAGATCTGGTTGCAGAAGCGGGTGGCCAGGGTGTACATGAGGAGGCCGGTGGTGGGTCGCTTGATGTGCACCTTGTTGGTCAGCCAGTACCTGCAAAGGGACAGTGGAGCCTGTTATTCACCCTGCACACCAAGCTCGTGTCCTGCACGTTTTCTCTCTCCAGCCTCTGACTGAGATGTATTGGTGATTCAAAGTGAGAGGTTTCTGACTAGCAGAGTTCTCCAAGCCAAGAAAAAGCCTCTCTAGGGACTGCATCCTCCTGCTCTCTGTCTGCTGGTTACATCACACTTGTTGCCATGGCACTGAAGCATCTCATGCCTCGACAATCCTTTATGAAAAACAAATTGCTTGCAACAGTGGCCTTCGGTACTTCAGCCTGCAATTATCTTCCAATCAACCCCGGAGATCAATACCACAGACCAAAGCATCCACATGTCAAGTAGACTCCAACAACCCCTCGAAGCAGACACAGTCAAACACATGCTGATGACTTTCATTGATGAATGAAGACTTTTACTCTGACAGCAAACACGACAGGGCTGGAAAAACATCTGCCCTGGAACAAAGGGTCACCAGGCTGAGAGCTAAAATGCACTGCTGAGTTCCCATTACACCCAGCAACTGCTGCTGTGATCCTGGACCAAGATACATCACCACACTCGGCAGCATGAGTCCATCAGACACACAATATGGCACACTGCAATATATAATGTGAGATATGGAGGTCAGCTGTGCTCGCAGCTGGGAAGCACGTTAGTTTTTATGAGGGATGGCAAAAAGAACAGGGGAAGGATGTAGTGATGCAAGAGCAGAAATGGTATCAGCCGTGGCATTTTGGGCTGCTGATAAAAGTTATTGCAGCATCAGCATCCCGTAAGATGTTTCCAGCGTCCTGTATTTATTGCAAAGGCAACTTACCTGGTTCGCTCAGCAGGAAAACACTGTCAAGAGGAGCAAAATCAAAAAGCAGAAGGTTTGGGGAGGTAGAAGATGTCCCCATCAGGCACACTCCCTCCTCCCCCAGTGTCTCTGATGCCAGCACTGCCCCAGAGCAGGGGCATCCCACGGTGCTGTCTGAGCCCTTGGGTTATTTTTAACAGATATTTCCAAGGGCCTGAGCTCAGGTGAGTGACTGGCAGCACCAGGGATAAAAGGCAGGAGGAAGCAGAGCAGAGCACGTGGCATTTCTGTGCTCTCACCAGACATTCGGGATCCTGAGCCAGGTCCTGCTGTTGCAGTGGAGCCCCAGGAAGTGTCTTGCTCCTCATTCACACTTTCTGCTGGGCTCCTGAGGGCCTGGTGCTCAGACAGCAGGAACCCTTGGGAGAGCTGAGCCTTAATCCTGCAAATTAGCTTTTCACGAAAGCCATTAAAATTTAGCAACCAAGGCACAAAACGTGCTTGCTTGTTCTCAGCCAGATAAGAGAAAAAATTGACTTTTCTGGGGAATCAAATTCTGGAAGCAGAGTGGCTGCCTCAGCATGTGCAGGAAGGGCACAGGGATAGTTTTCTGGGGTGCCAGACAGGGGTTTTCAAGCACATGAGGCTTTAGCAAAGGATAAATACGTTGTTTTGAGAAGGAGGTCTTTGCCTGGCTCATGCTGGCATCCAGCATGAAAAAGGAGCAAGAAACTGGGGGAAAAGCAGTATCTCAGTGGCACAGCATCAGCATTTCCTGCACTTGCCCAACCACAGGGCTGTGCTGTGGGGACCCAGCAGAGCTCGCTGCAGTGCCACAGCAACCTGCTCCCACAGGTAGCCATAAAGCAGCCTCCTTGATGAGTTTATGGGTAAGCACATTAGACCCCCTGTGTGCAGAGGGAAATGGGACATTATCACAACCATTTAACACTGTGAATTAGGGTATCCTCATGCAGCAGGGAAGCCACCTGGGAAGAACTGTCAAGCCATATTAACCAGCTGGCTTTGGGGGAGGACAACTGTCTGGGTTTGTCCTGCAGCTGCTTTAGCCTTAAAACTCTCATTTTATCAATTCACCAGCTGGAGCACACAGAAAAATACTGGTGTCCTTTTGCCCTCCTAAAAGATTAACTTTTGTGTTTTGTTGAGGCTGTAAATACTCTATGAACGTCCAAAGACCCTGACAGCATGATGAAGTGACTCTCCCACACAGGCACAGGACATCCATGTGACCACCACTTTCATGCATATTAACAATGAGAAAAATGACCTGGGTCAGACACTGAAGCACCCTACAGACACACATTGTCCTCTGCAACCCAGCACATACAAAAAACCTTACCAAGACCAACAAGTGTGCACAAGCCACCACCCAAAAACAACCCTACCACAACCAACCCAGTCTATCCACCTCAGCAATGCAGCTAGTGAGCACTCACTTGGCAATACTGGGGTAGGGAACACTGACAATTCATTTTTTTAATAATGAAAATTAAAACCTGGCTCTTTTGTCTGTATTTCCCTTTGTTGCAGGCAGGGTATTGCAAAAACCTCACTCATGCTGCATTATAAATTCTCACCGCAGGTCTGAGAGGGGGTGATGGACTCCAGGCTGTCCCAACCCACTCACACGGATGACAAAATATAACACACAATGCCCAATCCATAAAACAGGCCATGCCACAGCTCCTGCAATTCGTTTCCTGGACAGTGAAGGTGGGAAATCCTCTGGTGAGGTCTGGGAAATACTTTTTAATGACTGGTTTGTGATGGGAGTGTCTGGGCTATGCAAGATCTTCCTCTTATCTCTCCCACCACTGTCCAGCTGAGACAGCAACCACAACCCTGGTGCAGGAGAGAACAGCTGGGGATGGAAATAAAAACCTAATTAATTCTGTAAATCCAAATGAGGTTGTCTGGGCGCACATGGGATGCTGTGTCAACAGCGCACCTTTAATATGCGAGGTCCAGGATTTTAATTAGGAGGAAAGATAATCTCAAAGCAGGCAGTAATTATTTTTCGAATTGGCTACCCCAATCACCATAACTATTAACTGCAACATTTTATGGAAAGCGACAGCAATTAAAAGAGAAGAGCGAAGAGCAGTTCTGAAACCCAATACCTCTGTTCTCAGAGCTGTTCTCCCAGCAAGGACCTCCTTCAGAAGCTGGTGCTGTGTCTGTAAATAAACCCTCAGGCGTGGATGCAGCTCCCGAGATAGGCAGGAGCCTGAGCAGGATGTGGCTCAGAACAGGAACCATGATGCTGTCAAGGAAAAATTGCCTGAGACAGCTCTGGTTTCAGATCATGATAGTGACAGATGGAAAATGCCAACAAATTTTCAAGGCCATCTTTTCTAAGGAGGCAGCCTAGACACAAGCCCTAACACCTTCTTGAACTGAGATTTAAGAAGAGCAGCTCAGAGAGTCTCATCCTACAGCTGGGAGGTAGTTCTGGTTGCTCCTCATCTCCTAATCATCAACTGGAGATGATTAGAAGTCTCCTAAGCAGAACTGCTGCCAGGTGCCTGACCATCAGTGCATGCCTCTTGTGAGGGGGCTGCTCTGCAGCCACAGGGAAAGGAACTGTTGTACTGGGACCTTAAAGCCCAGTGGGAACCCTTCAGGAGGCAACACTCTGAAACTGCCCCTAGGAAGCCACAGCTGCCACCTGAACCAGGGACAGTGGCAGCCTCCCCACTGCACACCTGGAGTACATGTCCCACCACACCGACAGTGCTCATCCTCCCCCAGCATCACTGAATTTGGGGAGAAGAGCCTGGCCTGGATTTGGGTTGTAATGCTGGGTGCAAAACTCCTCCCTGCAGGCAGCATTCAAGGACTGGTAGAGAGGGCAGGGTCTTGCTCTCTCCTGACATGCCTGAAAAAACCTAAAACAACTTGTACCCTCCAGGTAAGGGTTAACCCACAGGATAAAATTAACAGAAAATCCATTGCCCTGATGAAATGAATAAAAGACTTAGGTCAATGAAGAAATCAAATTTCAGCAGTATCAGCTGCGTTATTTCATGATACAAATCAGAATAGCTGAAATAATGCAATTTCAGACTCCTTTAAAGAGCTAATTCATAAAAGTGTGATATAAACACAAGCTGTTGTGGAGGTGTTAGTCCTTGACTGGCAGCAGTGTATTATCAGTCTGCCACACACATCCTGCTCCCAGTAATACCCAGGAAAAACCAGGCTCAGATAACCAGAGCGAGTGCCCCAACTGATGTTGGTGCAGGTGGGGACAGGACCTGCTGCTGCTGGCAGGGGACAGAACGTACCCCAGTGTGGGGTGGATGAAGTGCTGGAGCCCAGAGAGCAACTGCTATCCCCTCATTCAGCTGCTTCCAGCCCTTTTCTGTCCAGGTATCAAGTCTCCTTTGTCACCTACACCAGAACAGCCAAGAGCCACGTACAGCACTGAGAGCCGTGCTGGGCATGTCCCCATCCAGATGCTAACACTGACTCCAAAAACTGGATCTGGTGTCAGTCAGGCTTTACCCACAGGCTGGGCAAAGCCCAAACACCAAACTCAGCCTCTTTGTCCAGGCTGGATCCAGACCATGTGGCCTGGCTCTGGTTTTGGTGACTTGGTACAAGCGAATGAGCTCTGAGCCACAGAAAAAAAACTCTCTTCTCCTCCAGGTCTTGAGCTCTGCGATGCCTTTTCAAACACTTATGGTACTCAACACCCTCAAGTTAAAGCATTTCCAAACAGACACAAAAAGAAAATAATTGAGAATAACCTAATTTCTTTCACCTTTCCTTTCTATGCCCCTTCACTTCTTTTAAAAAAGAAAAGACTAAATCTTCCTGATTAACAGGAACAAATTAACTCTCTTGGGGCCCCAGTGCAGACACACCACAGCTTGGGTTCAATGTGACTCAAGTGAAGAAGGGGTGAGAATAATAGCTCACACAAGGATTTCTTTATGGGATATGCATGGATCTAACCCACACACGGCTAAATGGGGTGTTCACAGTTCCCTCTACATCCCAGCTGAATCACACACTTGCGAATGGCTGTTTTCTTCCCCTAAACCCTTTGGACATCATCTTCCCTCAGCTGAGCACAGGACCACTGCCCCTAAACCATCTGTGGGACCAGATGGGCTTTGAGGCACAGGACCCCAGAGCAGGTATTTCAGAGGAGCCCCTGTAAGCATGAAACTCTGTAAGGGAGGAAGCATGAAGTAGCTGGTTTAGAAAACACACAAGTGGGTGATGCTGGCCCAGACACTGCTGGACACAGCAGAACCAATCTTGAAACACAGGGTGAGAAAAGCTGAGCTGGGAGGGCTGCGAAAAGGAAAAGCAGGAGCTTAGGTGTGAGGTATTAGAGAAAAGGAGAGGCTGCAAAGGAGAGGAGAGATGCAAAAGAGTGCAGGCAAAGCAACATGTCAGGAGAATCATCTGCACACGTGTCCTGTGTGGCTGCAAGTGAGGCAAAGGATGCTGGAATGGATGTGGCATAACGGGGACGCAAGGCGAGGAGGGACCAGGTGAGGGTTTCCACCACGGCTGATGGATGGGAAAGGCATCGTGCCCTGAAAACTCAGTGAAGGCTCAGCCCCTGTTTGGGTGTGAGGTCCCAGGCAGACATCCAAGGCAAGGATGAATGCACCTTGTGGCCTGTCAGGCTGCAGTTCTGAGTGCACGTGGCACCCTGGCCAAGGCCACTGCTGCCCTGAGGAGCGCACACCAAGTGCCACAGCTGTTTGGATCTTAAACCTAATGGGAGACCAAGCCAAGGAGCTGCAAGGTTTATTGATTTTTAATTTTTTTTCCTCTCAAGAAGCCCTTAACAAAATCTTACGGGATTGGAATTGGTTACTGCCAAGAGACCCTTGTGATAGACACAGTGAGAAATGCTAGACCAGATTAGACAAAGTGAAACGTGCCCATGAATTCACTGCAAGGAGTGACAGACAAACCTCCAGACAATTATTTTCCCTCTCTTCCTGCATTTCATGTTACTTCTCTAACGAAAGCTGCTTGGCAATAGGGATTACAAGGCTTTTTGGAGACACTAACAGGAGACTTATAAAGGGCTTGCTCGCTCCCCAGCCAGGCGAGGAGCATGGGGCTCGCCAGATGAATTGCTCGGGTGACATTTTATGGAATTGCACACACACACCCTGGAACATACAACACTGTCTCCAGGAGCTGGCTCCTGCCACCAAACTGCTCCCCTCTTCAGCCCCAGGGGTGACTGTGCTTCCTTCTGAGCTCCTCCATCAAAATGCTGAAGGCTCTCTTCCCTGCTGGTGTGAGTTGAACTGTGTGAGAAGAGCCTCTGTCCTATTGCACCGATTATCCAGAATCAACAACACAAAAAGAAATCAGCAAACATTTAAAGCACCCTCACAGCTAGAAAGGTGATGTCTCAAATGATGCTGTTAAGGACAACAAAACCAAATGCTTTTTACTTACCTCAGCAATGCACCCTCACAAATGCCCCAAAATGCACTGAAAATTATAGGGAAAACGCTCAATTGCCACTGAAATGCGTTTTGGTTTGAGGGAAAGCAGAGCAGGACAATAAATACTGTGGTTCAAGGAGGAGTCAAGGGCTCACAAATGTGTTTTGCTGGTAGTGGGGAAAACAAGGCAACACTTTTGTGGCCAAATTGAAGTTGGCTGAGATGTCAGCCTTTGTAGAAAGTGCTATTCCTTGGAAACAGAAAATGCAAGAGGGCACCTTGGCTGAAAGACTTCCCCCATTTCTGATTTCTTTGTGGCTTCCAAATCAGCTCAGGGTAGATGATAAAAGGTAGTTTTATCCAAAAAAGGAGAAGACGGGACATTGCAACAGCAGCCCACTGCAGCACAGAGGGATGTGCTGTGGAGCTTTGTGGATTATCGATTCTCTGCTGCACACCACGTGCCACAAAATGTATTTGTTTCACAAATCTCAGATCTGTCAAACAAAAGGGTAGTGCTATGAACTGGCACACAGAGAGCTGCAGAGACAGAGGATGTTGTTGGAGACCATACCCCTCATAAAGCAAAAATATGGGATGATCATAGGAATTGGACAGTGTCACACAAGATGAGTAAGCAAACTCCTAATGCTTCTGGTCAGTTTGACCTGAGGAAGGACTCTGTCAGCCCAAACCACATCATATCAGTTACCCTGAGCAGATGGTCAAGACAACCCTGTTGGTACCTGAGAGACTTCTATACAGCACCAGGAGCATCAGCCACCTCCCTCAGCTGTGCCCAGTTCATTCAGTTCTGCCTGAATCACTCTCAAATCCACCCAAGTCCAAACCAGAGGAGGCAGCACCAAGCAAAGGGTTAACACTGACTCCAGCCTTCCCCCAGAACTGCACAGCCCTTTGCCCCCCAGCCCTGGGTGATCCCTCTGCGAGCTCCTGGGCCAGGCCACAACACGCTGGGTCAGTGTTGAAGTGCTCCATCAGTTCTGCCTTTCTGAGGGGGCTGCAGGTTTCATTAGATTAATTGCTAATTAGTAAGCATCCTTGTTTTCCGGCTGATAAGTGTGAGAGCAAGAGGGCAGGTCAGGCAGCAGCTCCCTTGGCTTAGAGGGCAATCCCTGACGAGGATTAGCACTGGCCTCTGTGGTTATAATTGAATTAGTGCTGCCTCTGTGCTGCCAGGAGCCACCTTCTCCACTGCCCCAGCACAGTGACCAGCCCAAGGGACAGGATCGAGGTCTTGGCTGTATCCAACCAGGACCTTGGAGTTTGCCATCAGCATCAGCCCCTGTCCAGCCACATGCTGGTGCCATATCCATCCCCGACACCACCAGCTCACTTCACTTGCTTGGTCTGACTGGTTGCATCCCTCTGAGCCCCAGGAGGTTTTGAGAAGCCCAAACCCACGTTCCTTGCACGGGACCCCAGTGAAGTCCACGTTTACACTAAAACATGTGCAAAAGGAAGGCACTGCTCCAAGCCATGGGGGAGAGCAGGTTCATTGCTCCATGCACTGAACCCCTGGGCTTCTCCCAAAATCCTTGCATCTCCTCCAGCCAGGCAAGGAACTGCCAGCCACAGGTGGTGGCTCCAACACTGCTCTGCTGGAGCTGCACAGGGACAACCAGCGTGCCAGCCAGCCCAGCTGGGCCGCAGGGCTGTGACACAGAAAGGCCAGGAAGATGCTGTGAGTTGGAAGATAAGCTCAGCAGCTGAGCTTGTGGAGGCATCCTCCTCTCCTGTGGGAAAGCGACGCCCAACCCTTGCCAACTCCACTGCAAAGCTTCCTATGGGAAGTTTCTGGCACTGGGAATGGTTGCCAGCATAGGATTAGCAGCCTGTTGATTTAGAGGGCTTATTACAGGAGCTTAATTCTATTTTGACAGATGAAAGTAAGTCAATTACAGCTAGAAATAGCTCCGAATTTGGGTTGTGGGATTTTTTTTCTTCCTGTCTTCCCTTTCTGTGAGTTGTGGTATCATTTCCTTCCCTTTCTTTACCTCAAAGCCAGTGTTTTCTGTGAGATGCCTCTCTGGCCCAGGGAAGCCTCTAACAGAGGCACTTGGGGCAGATGTGGTACTTGCTCATTATTGCTGCCTGTGAGGCACCGTGGCACCACTCCATTCCTCCCAGCCCCCCAGGCTGCCCTGGAGCCCCTTCTTGGGCTTGGTCCTGGTGGAAATTACCTCAAAACCTGTCCCCTACCCACCCCCAGCACTGACACACAACCTGAGCTGGGACAGGCAACACCCAGCAGGGACCCAACAGAGCTCAGGCTCAGAGGTGTAGGGGAGCAGTGCTCAAAGAAATCAAGGAACGCTCATGCTGAGGCTTAGAAGTGGGAGCACCAGCTACACATGGAAATTCCCATCCTGTGAGATTAACGGAGTCTAGTCAGGATCAGAGGACAACTACTGTCATAAGTCATCTCCAGCAAAAGTCACTGTTTGCCTGAACTCTCTAAATGCCAAAGGAATCACAATCTTCCTAGAGAAATAAAGCACTAAAGCAAGAGCCTACCCCATTCCCAAGTTATTTACATTTAATTCTCACCCCTGGGGCTCTCCTTCTTTATACCTTCCCCATCCCCACCACACCTGTGTCTCCTGTACACCTGAAGATGCAAGCAGAGAGCAGAAAGACCCCTTCATTCCCTCACAGTAAACCCAGTCCCCACCACCTGGCCCTGTTTACCTGATCAGCAGGACCAGACCATGTCACTCCCACCCAGGCCAGCCCACGAGCTCTCTGCCTCGAGGAGCTGTGTGAGACTTGTACGTGTCACTCAAGCACAAGGTGACAAATCTCATTGCCAGCTCAGTGCACACACATTTCTTCAAGAAAAGCCCTAACCACAGGCTGGGGAGTTACGGTGACACCCCAGGAAAGCTGGAAGACTGAGGTTTGGATATTGCTAAAAGCCTTCACACTCAAAGAGCACACTGGGGAGCCCCCATTCGCAAGGTGGTCTCCAGTTCTTATCTAGGGACCATGCACCACCCAGTCCTCAGGGTCTGCAGAAACAACTTGCACTGTTTTCCTCCAGCACAAACCCACGGATCGCTCTCCAGCTCAGGAAACCCTGGCTCGGAGCACAGCAGAGAGGCTCTCACCCTCGGACAGCGTGCAGCAGGCGCAGCGAGGGGTAGGCAGTCCTGACGTTGATGTGGTGCTTCAGGATGAGCTCGTTCACCCACTCCACCCGCTCCTTGCCCCCCTTGGCCATGAAGGCTGGGATCCAGAGGATGCTGCCGTTGAGGCTGTGCAGGCGCTGCAGCAGCTTCTCCCTCCAGGTCTCGTTCACCAGGTCCTCGAAGGCGCGTTGGATCACCGAGGGGTTCATCGTCACCAGGTCTGTCTTCATGCCCACGTCCTGAGAGTACTCCTGGACAGGGGCCAGGTTGCACCTGCACAGGGAAACACCCAACAGCCTTGTTCAATGCACTGAGAGAGGGCAGTGACAGGCATGAGGGGGGTGTGATGCAAAAAGCTGGGGCTGGTGACAATGTGCCCATTTGCCCTCGCTTTTGGCAGGAAGAGGAAGGAGAATGACCCTCTGCAATAAATTGGTGATGATGAGCCATCTCCATCTCGGGCCACCATCCCTCAGCATGATGGCACGTGCACACGTGTTCCTCTGGGACAAGGCTAATGTCAGCCATAACTGTGGTGTCCCATGGGTGGTTTGTAGGGAGCAGCAGCTCTTCTGGTGCCGCTCAAAAATAACATCAGCAACAAACCTCCAGTCTTTGCTCCCACAGCAGATTTGAGACAAAACAGCCTTTCCCACTGAAGGAAAGCACTTGCCTTTTGATTCCAGCCCCGCTGGAGTAACATTATCCCAAATGCCTTTTCTCTTCCTGGCAAGTCTCTGCAAACAGCAGACTTGGTGGCACTGGTGGTGATAATGACACCAGCAGGAGGGGGAATGCCAGGACATGGTCTCCACCGGGCCTGGCTGTCTGGAGGCTGTGACCCTAAAAAAACACCTCTTTCTGTAGTGTTCATTGGTACCTCCTCTCAGGCTGTACATGTGGACACGGGCCACATGCCATGAGCTCCTGTGTCACACCAGCATGAGGGCTGAGGGCCTGTGGGACAAACTGCCAACAAATCACCCTTGTTATAGAGTAGTTTCCTACAGCTCCTTGAGGGGGGCAATCTGTGTCTGTGCCATGCACGTGGCACAGGGCAAATGGCACCGGCAACCAGCTGATGGGGGGATGCAGGGGGATGCTCCCCCAGCATCCAAAAAAACCAGAGGGTACCCATGTGTTTGCACACTGAGTGTTCTGCTGTGGTGTTTGACAGTGAAGTTACAGTATTTAACAAGCAGGAATTGCATCCTAACCATCTGCCTTACTATTTTCCCTCCTTTACAGATGGGAAAACTAAGGGAATGGCAGAAAGAAAATCCAGCTACTGGCATGGGGGCCCTTTGATGGACTCATTGCAGGAGTAAATTCACTGAAAATACACATTGGACCTGTATCCTGGACACAGACCCAATCACTGGTCACTGCCAAGCCTGCTGAAAAGGCTGCCTGGATGGAGCAAACCTTCCTCAGGAAGATGCAGGTTCCAGGAGTGGCTCAGACAACCTACAGTGGGAAGTGTGTGTGTGCCAGACCTGCACTAGCACATGGCTGTAGAGAAATCACTCAAAATCCCCATCCTCACATCCAGAAAAGCTTTTCTGCTGCAATTTTGCTGACAAGAATGCCCCTCACTAAACTTTGCCAGAACCACAAAAAGCAGTTTTTCCCTCGGCTCACTCAGGTTCCAGTTAAGGATAATGCTCTGTCCCCTGTGGACAGGCTGGAGCTGCCAGCAGCTAGGCAGCTGGAGCAGCAGGGTGTGAGCAGGGTGCAGAGGTGACATTATCCTCATTCCCACGTCACACCAGCACCGCCTCTGTGAGCTGCTGATGGATTGGGCTGTCCTCGTAATAGACTCACCAGAAAACAAATGTCTGCACATACATAAATCATCCGTGGATTCCACAGCCTCTCAACTAACAGGGGCATCGGGCTGGGAGGGCAGCAGCTCCTCCTCTCCACTTCAGACACCTCCAGCAGTGAATCTGGTGTGTCTCAGCAGGGCTCAGGATGTGCTGCTGCAGGTTCCTGGAGCAGTGCAGGTGCAGCTAGGGACAGCAGTGGTAGGGACAGAAGGGACACAGGGAAGTGTCACACCCGGGCATGCACAAGTGTGGCGCCAGGGCATCGTGTGGTGCATCCTGTACTCAAGGGCGGAAGTGATTTGGGGAAGAATCAGGTTTGTGAGAGCCCAGGATGGGGTTGGGGTTAGGGTTTGTTTGCAAGAGGGCAAACCTGAGAGAAGAGGAGGTTGAGGGGGGTTAATGGTGCACCATGAGAAGAGACGAGGTGCACTTGCAAGAACACGAGGGGAGCACTTGGAGACAGATGAGTGGAAGGGTTTGCAGCAGGACATTTGCATCAGTGAACTCTAAGTGTGCACATGTGGCTGTGAGGCCGTGCTGCCCCAAGTGACCAAGATTACAGCTCCTTGCACTGCTCCAAAGGCCCTGAGGCCCCTGTGGCCGCACTGTGCTGCAGGGAGCAGTCCCCCCGTACCTTATGACGAAGCTGTGAGCGTCAATCTCGGGGCCGCAGCCGCTGCTGAGCAGCACCCCCGAGTTGCCCACGATGGCACAGGTGGGGAACTGCTTGCCCTTGAGGGGAGAGGTGCGGGGCAGCAGCTCGTACAGGTTCTGCGAGACGTTCATGGTGCTGTCCCTGTCAAACACATAGTGGATGATGTCCCCCGGCTTCAGCGTCCCCTTCAGCACTGAAATGTCCTTCTCTGCATCCAGGAACTTCAAGATCTGTTTCCTGAGGGAAAGGGAAGAAAACAGCCTTATCAGGTGAGGTACAGAGATAACCTGGGTCAGATGTAAGATGAGCTCTTGCCTCCTGACTGCCCTCACTCTCTGGCCAGTCCCTCTCATGATGCTCTCCAGGCACAGCTTACAAAAGGATATCTCCATCTCAATGCCTGCTCCCACTCCACTCATTCCTGCCCGAGGCAGGCTCCCATAGTCAGCCCACCATTAGTGAGGGTCCCTGGGTTTACCCAGGGAAGGTCTCCTTCCCTCTGTGACCCATCACCTGCACACACAAATTCCACTTGGCCTGAAAAACAGGGGCTCAAGTGCTCCTTGTTTCGTTGTTGCCAGGCCAGCTGGCTCAGCTGGGAATTCATTTCCAAGTGATCGCTTACAGATATGAAGCCTAGCTCAGCAGGAGATAAGTCTTTTTATTTCTTCCTTGACTTCTTTAGATGATACACGGAGGCAATTTGCCAGCTTGCGCTGGAGAGGACCAAATCTGTCTCTTGTCCTATAGGTAATTACCAGTACCTGATCTTCAAAGAGAGTGTCTGGTTGTGTCTCCATTTGGATGAGGCTGGTTTAATGTTGTGCTTAATGCTTTCATTACTTCTGTCAACAACAGCTGGAGACGAGGAGTCATTTATTACTACTTCAGCTCTAGAGGAAAGAAAGTCGGGGAGAGAGAGACAGAACCCGTTAGCATCCCAATGGCACTTCTAATCACTGTCTTCAGCTCTGGCTGCTGGAATTCAAACTTCATCAGAAAAGCAAAATTGTAGTTATTAGCCAACAAGAACTGAAAGCCTGTTCGTATTCTGCTACACTCAAGCAGACAGACAGAGATCCTTAAATACCCGCTCGCTTCCATGAACACAGACTGACAGCCAGGCATAGCTCCACAGAAAACACACTATTACACATCGAGCTGCAGGAAGGCATGCACAAAAACCCACACAGGGTTTTTGACAGGCTGACAGATGGGCACTTGGAGACAAGACACCCCAAAACCCCCAAAATTCATTAAGAAACTTCCTAGCAAGGCTGCTGCCCTGTTGCCACGTGGTCACACATGAACATCCCAAAGTGGAGCCAGCTCAGCTCCTGGAGAAGATTAAAATCTTTGTCAGAGAGGAACAATCCTCACCCAATGGAGAAATTAATTCAGCTGAGCTGCTGGGTGCTGCTTGTGAGACTGGGCTGAGAGTATCCTGTACTAAAGAGGGGCAGGCTGGCTCACTGGAAACTTTTTCCCTGCTTAGAATTGAGCATAAGGATTTCAGCATCCCTATCACCTGTTCCAGACCAAGAAATGAGCAGCAGCCAGATGCTGCAGAGGATCACTGGGAGACCCCAGCGTTTAATCCTTGCTCTAAGAAGAAAATCAGCCCTAGCACTTCTGTACCATTTAAATCAAACTGCATGAATTGAAGGAGCCTCCAAATGTTTGGTTCCAGCCAGCTGCCCTCCAAAAAGAAAAGCCAAGCATCTCATCAAGAAGCTGCGTGTGTATCTGCAGCCCCGAAAAAGCTTTCACACTTCAGAGCACTCTGAAAAATACACAGCCAAAGCACTTGCTATCAGCTAAAGGGAATCTCCCTCTCCACTGCAAAGGCCTTTACCCAGCTGGGAAATGCTTTGTAAATAAATGCATTTGTATAAAGCATGTAAACCCCAAGGAGGGAGTAGAGTGAGAGATGGGGCAGAGCTGGTGGCCCAGGCTCATGGACAAACATCCAGCTCCTGAGATCGTGTCTCCAGCCCATGGAAAGAGCTCCCCAGGACACATTGTGGCTCGCACTGTATAATGTTTCAAAAAGGCAAGGAAATGTGTTTATAAATGCTGGCTGACAGTGTCCTGGTGTGTGTGTGTACAGTGCCTCTCCAGAGGCTGCCAGTCTGTCGGATTTGTTCGCTTCTTGCATTTTGCTGCATCACTCATGTCTTGGAAAGCTTACCTACAAGGCGTCAAAAATCATAATGGAAGTAGGGTAAAGCAATCCTGAGAATAACTATGATTTTTTTGGTTCTGCCCATTTTCTGTGTTTTGATCACGGGTGGTGACATCATCACAGAATGATATCTTGCTTGATATCTTGATATCTTTCTTGCTATCTTTCTTGCATGGTGTCACTAAGCTGTTCAAACGTGCCACTTGGCAATGCTGGGCTGACAGGGAATCATTGTAAAAATAACACAGAGAAACACTGAATGGCGCTGGGATGCCAGGGAATGACTCTGCTACGGAGAGATGCTCTGCAATAAAACTGAATGGAGTTCTGATCCCAAACACAGTGATCTCTCCTCTAATAGCACTTAAAACTATGGAAAATAGCAACTCTATCACTGACTTATTTTCACAATAAGTAACTCTTTCTCATTCTCTCAATCACCGCAACTTCCAGATCCTTGGTTATTTGCAAATGATTATTGCACTGAGCTGGAAGAAGGAGGGGGAGAAACGATTAAGAAAATGCAGAGCAGAAGTGAAAAGAAACAGATACATTTGCTAAATAAGAACAGCACTATCCAGCGAAGAGGAGAAGCAGATTAATAGCTGCCTTACAGCAAAAACAAATGAACACAAAATCTAATTTACAAACCTATTAGATTTGCTATGTAAGCTGTTCACAGCTGATCTGATTGTACCTCTGCCTCCAGAACTCCTGCAAGACAAAGGAAATGCATTATTTATAAATCCAGCTCCTTTTTGCCAAGCATTGTTCAACAGTCAAGAGATCCTGCTCTGAAGGGCTCTGAGCAGAGACACTGCCACTCCGCCCGTGTCCCACCCTGTCCAGAAGGGAGATGTCCTGATACCTCTGAAGGGCTTTTCATCCATTGTCACCGCTGCCCTGAGGTGACCGTGACATCGTTCCAGCAAAAAACGCCCCGAGCCACCCCAATTAATAATACCTGTGTGATCTAACAGCCATCACAGACATCTGCTCTCGCTGCCACAGCAGCACGCGCCCTACAGCTGTGTTAAACACAGCTCTACTTCTCTTTACGAGGCAGGTGCTAGCAGTGCACAGAGAAGCATCTCCAGACTGCCAAGGGACTTTCCATGTCCTTTTCAGGTAGGGACTGAACAGGACAGGATTCCCACCACTGTCTTCACCTGGGCTTTTAGCTGAGAACATCCAATATCTGTTTTATCCAGATTGAATAACCAGCCTCCTTGACTTGTGGAGACCTCATAGTGTACCTTCTCCCAGCTCCCAGGGACCCAGGCCAGACCCAGAGCTCTCTTCCAGCCCACTCCAGTCCTGGGAGTGCCTTCAAGCCCCTTGTCCCCACCTTTGGTGTAACTTGGCTGAAGCTACAAGGCCAACTCACCACAGTCATTCACATGCTGGAGCTGAGACCTGAAGTGACAGCAGTGTCACTCCTACGGCCTGACACCACCACACAAGGACAGATGCCAGACCAGTCTGACCAAGACCTGTGGGAATGAACAGCCAAAGCTTCCAGCACCTCTATGATGCTACATTGAAGAATGCATTGGACCAAGCCCCTTCAGAAAACCACACCATTCACGCGAGCTGTGAATCCTCACTCAAAAATAAATACATACAAGGGTTGGTCTGCATCTAGTTGGCTGCAGAGCCCCTTCTTGCTTTAGCTTGCTGTTTTCAAAGAGGTCACAAAGAACAAGTCACCCACCTTGTGATGCTCAAGGGAGCTGGGCTCCCAGTCAGGCACATTTTAACTGCCATGTCCTCATTGCTCTGTTTCATTGTTCCCATTGCACAGACATCCCAATGAGCGCACTCATAAAGAGAACAAAATTCTCTTCCAGAAGAAATACTGCTACCCAGAAATGCATACCTTAATGAAAATGTATCTCAGGAGAACGTATTTCTACCAGTTCTGAAAAAAAATCCCAAATGCATTAGACAAAAATGAAAAAGTGTGTGTGAGCGTGTTTGGTGCCATTAAAAAGGATTTTCAGACTCGCGGGATGTGACATAAATCCCCTCATTAGGCTGAGCACAGCCCTCAGCACCGTGTAACATCAAACCCTCGGAAATGCCACAATGGTTTTCCCTTTCCTCCCTCCTGCCAGAGACCATCCATGGCCATGTCAGAGCGATTCCTGCTCCGGCGCTCTCCTCTTCCCTTTGACAGACCTGAGAGCCTGCGAGCTGTTTCATTTTTTGGTGCATCAAGGGAACAGCAGGACTGGCTCATTCCTGGAGCCTACTGGCATTTAACAAGCCTCCACATTAATGGGGTTCACGGCGGGGTGTGGGAGCAGACTGGATTAGTGTGCAAACCACGCACCCGCTCGGAGACATCTCCTCTGAAGGAGCCTTCCAAATGGGATTCACACTCCTTCACACTTGCTCTAGAACAGACAAAGCCTAGAGAAAGAAATGTTATTTTTCCCTGAATACGTGCTGGTTCACAATCTCTGTGAAAGGAAAAAAAGGGAAATTAGGAAGTAGAGAAGACTATTCCCTAGGTGTTAGTTCCCACCTCATCCATGTTTTGTGGCTACAGCAGGAAGGATTCAGAGCATCAGAACGTATTATTCAAATACATTCATCCAGTCTGGCTTTACATGCCCCCAGCGACAGGTCCGTGTGTCTCCTCCTGAACTGAGGCAGGTGTTGGGGCTGGAGATGCTGGACGTGAGGAAGGCAAGTCGAGAGCACCTCTCCAAGCTGCCTGTGTGAGAACCCCCTCAAGGACAGCGTCAGGGGTTACTCTTTCCCCCTCACACAGCGAGAAAAGCAAAAATATTGCAATGCCAACAGGCACAAACTGTTCTGCTGTCATAAATGAACATGGAGGGGACAGCTTACTGGTGGAAGAGAGCAGGGCTCTGCTAATCACCTTCCCATGGCACTGGGATCACTGCTGTGCTGGCCAGCAGCAGACACGGTGCTCTCGTGGACACCTGAGATGCTGGCAAAGACTGCTCTCTGTGCCAGCCCTGGTTTCTCTCCCCAGCACAGGGAGACTGCCCAAAGCTGAGACATGATACTTGGCTGAAGGTCTGAACTGGTTTAGTGAATCTTAAAAGGCTCGAAACTGTCAGTCTTTTGGTGCTTTGTGTGCCACACTACAACTTCAGGATGTTTTCCCTACAATCTCCCTTGGTACAGTGGAAGGCAGCATGTGCTGTAGGATGCTGTGGGGTGTGTGGCCCTGTCCAGCCATCCAGCTTGGCTCAGCCCACTGGTGGGTCCCAGCCAGACAAACCAGCTGCTCAAAACACCCAGAACTGAGCCAAGCAAAGCACAGTATTTTCCAGGGTCTGCCATACTTCATTACCGACACAGGCAAGCCACTACCCCTGTACGCCTTCACTTCCCCATCTGGGAAGAGCAAAACATTCAGAAATGGAGGGTACTAATTAAGAAGCATATATTTAAAAAAAAAAATCAGTCCATTTTATTATACCTTTCTGGCCTGGAGCTTCAAATCTCTTTGCTTCAAAAGGCAAAGACCAACCTCGATTAAAATAGCACAGATAGCATTGATTTTGAAAAGCTTTCTAGTGCTACACTGTGTTTGGATTGAATTGCCTTATTAATCTAGTTGTTATCAGTTTGATTGTATTGCCAGCTTCACAAAGTACCAACCTGCTTCCTAATCCTATTATTTACAAAACATTTTTCTTTGGGCTTCTGTTGGGATGTTTTCTAGTGATAAGTTGCATCTATATGTGCTAACGCCATCTTACTGACTTATGCCATCTTTTCTCATTTTTGCCGAGATTCTCAAGCTGCATTGCCACTATCTAGGATATTATATAGGTCAAAACATTCCGTGCTCAGATGTAAAGTGACAGTGATTCATATATCAGAGGATATAAGAGAAAAATTGTCTTATGGTTCAGGTCCGAATTTTCTTGGATGAATAATTTCTGACAAATCAGGTATGCAAAGACTCTTCCATTCACCCCCTGTGAATGGGCCTGTTTAGGGTTTTGCTTCCCTTTTCATCATTTCCCACTTCTTAAATGCTTCTCTTAATTGTTGCTAGGTAAGTTCGGTCTCGCTTCGAGCAATTTCGACACGTGAAATCAAAGCTGCTTTGACTGAACAAGTAGGTCACAGAGCCTCGTTGGGCGAGCGGATCTCCAAGAGCAGACTTCACGTGTCCATGTTCCCAGGCTCACAAATTAGAAAATGTGTTTTCCATGGGTATTTTACAACGCCCACCCCCAAGCCCTGCTTCCCCCCAGCATTTGTGGCAGGCGATACACACGGGAAGCAGGCACGAGCAACAGGAGCTAACTGGAAATGTCAGCCATGCCCAACCACCCATTTCAGAGATCATAGAATGATGGGGGTTGAAAAGGACCTTAAAGATCATCTCGTTCCAACCCTCCTCCATTTAACCACATTTGTGAAGCTCATTCCTGGTAGGACAAAACCTCTGCCTCTTCCTGACCTTGGGCAACCCAAGTCCTCCTCTTCTCTCTCCTGCACATAAAAGTTAGATAATAGTCCCTTGGGGGATTATTAAGCTGAATTTATCCACCTGAATTGCTCAGGAAGAGAGTTCAGAGTGCCACAATTTTTACCTGAGGGGTTCAAAAGACTAACACCTACTAATTAGGTTTTCACAACCTGCTTTTATGTTGCTGCTCTTTACTTGAGGAGAGCGGGTATGGCTCTTGCTGGGTGAGAGGGCCCAGAGGACCACGGGATTTGAGCTGCAAAGGTTTCACTGGCCCAAAAAGCAGAGACACCCTGAGATGGAGTCACCCAGAGTCTCCTGAGATGGCTGCAGACTGTGCCCATTAAGGCAGCCTGTATCTAAAGAAAATAATAAATCACCACCTATATTTACTTTGCTTTTTAACGACTGCTCTGATGTTTTCCTCAAGACCAGAACTGCTATTTTCTATCTGAGGAGCACATAAGCATGATACCAGGCCTGGCTAGAGACCACCCACTGTCCTCCCAACCCAGGGGCTCTCCCTGAGGCAGCCAAGTGTGGAGGGGATGTGGAGTGGGATGTTCACAGCCCCTCTGCAGGATCCTGTGTTGTGGCCAGTGACCCAGTCACTGTAACTAACAGTTCTGGGGAAAAGGATACACTGCCCAGCCACTGGAAATGAAGGATATACATGGCTCTCCTCCTCCCAAACATTATAGATCTGCTCCTGCTGATGCTCACAGTGCTGTGAAATGTGGATCAGGACATAGACTTCAACCCTCCCTTTCCCTTCCCTGAAATTCAGGGTTTATATTGAGAGCAGGAGGACAGCAAACACATTCCAAGGCTTTTGGGGAAAAACTGTCACATTTCCAAGTTGTCTGTGAAAGGGAAATAATTGGCTTCCAAATGCCAACCTGCCCAGCCCTACCCTGCAGGGTGAACAAGCAAAGGTGTCCCAGGAGCCCAAAGTGAGAAGAAACTGAGCCCAGAATCTGAACCAGGATTCCTTGGAGATTGTATCCTGGCTTTCCATCAGCACATCAGAGTGTGGCTGACAAGATGGAAAAAGGACACGTTCATTGATAAATCCCCTTGTGGGCTTCTCACTAGACACTCAAGGGGTTACTGTGGGCTTTAGGTCAAAATCCACCCATATCCATCAAATTCTCTGCCGTCCCAGGAGAGACAAATTTGAAGAGGAAAGGCTGGTTAGCCCCACATGTAAATCAACTTGCAAATCAGAAACAAAGCCAAAGCTAGATGAGAAGCAATGGGATCAGGGATGCATTTCTGAACCTTGAGATCCTGCACTCAAAACAGTCCACTGTGCACTCTCCTGGCACCGTTCCCCCCTCCAGGAATGCTGCTCTTCTGGGATCCAGCATCATCTCACCTTCCTGCATCCCATCTCATAACACTCTGGGGGAAGCTGGGACATCAGACCCTTGCAGGTCATTCCTGTTCCATTTCACCAGTGTCTTTGGAGGCTTTCATGCCAGGATGTGGAGGAGACTGTGACGAAGACAAGTGGTGATTGCTGGGTGGTAGCTGTGATACCCACACTCCCCAGGGCAGCAAAAGGATTAACTGGGCAGACATTTCTAAAACAGTTGTGTGCTAGGACAGAAGATCCTGCAATACATCTTGATGAGATGTTTGAAATCGCACTTCAATGTGTTTAAAAAATCTCACTTGATTATATTGTCACAGCTTGGCAACCCAAGTGTCAAAAACTTCCTAAATATCAGGTGCTATTTTTAGTGTTCCAAGCTTAATTCTATCAAGTCACACAATCGCATTTGGGAAAGTGTGCCCGTATTATGGCTTTCAGAAACATCACCTGGTCCAGCTGGGGTCCCAGTGCAGGTCTGGTACATGAGGTGCAGCCAGGCTGGCAGTGCAGCACCTTCCAGCAAGTGAGGCACCAGCCAATGGCCTCACTGTTGCTCATGGCACTCGTCACGGGACATGCAGATCTGTCAGTCCCATGCAAAGCAGCCTTGTTAATTTGGTCACCTCCTCCCACACCCTAATCCCACCTCTACAACATCACCCATCCTGCAGGCTCCTTCCCGGGGACCACAACAGGATGGGAAGGTCGGGGGAACTCAGCATCCCTCCCTGTCAGGTGGCGACGGTGGCTCCACATCAGCTCCTGAATAAATGTGAGCAGGGTTTGACCCCGACACCTCTGTCTGGCTGCAAGTCACGGTGTGTAATCACTGCAAGCGTCTGCTGAGGACACGATGGAATGAAGACACATGAGTTTGCAAACAGACAACTATTGCTTAATAAGGAATATGCCCATTAGTCTGAAACACCGATGAGACAAAACTAGTGACAAATCAGCAGGAACAGTGCAGCTCTGACAATGAATGGACATGAGGCAATGAGAGGGATGCCCGTGGCAGACTGTCACCAGGACACTGCTGGGGATCACTCTGCACTGGGGTAACCAAATCCCTGTCCCTGCCTTGAGCTCTGGGCCCAACTCAGTTTGTGCTTTTCCTGAGCCAGAAAAGTGTCTCTTGCACCGTGGAGTGCCAGCTCTCACATCCACATGCATTTGCCAAACCAGCATGGCCTGACTCAATCAGCTCAAGATGCTCTTGTTTTATCACAAATAAATAAATAAGACAAAATACTCACATGCTCACAGGGCTCAAACGTCAGACACTTCCCCACTCCCCATCCTGTGTACTGGCAGGACCTTATTCCCTCCTTCATCTTTAAAACATTATTCCTGGCATCAGCTCTTTTTCTCTGGCTATGTTAATGAAATAGCCAGCAAAGAAACAGACATTGAAGCAGGCAAAAAGGATTCAGTGAGGGGCTTGGGACTGGGCAGTGTGTGTCCCTGTGTAGTTTGTGTATGTTTGTGTAATTTATTTCCCTTCTGGAAGGGAGAAGGTAAAAACTCCAAGAGCCCAGGGAAGACCTAGGAAGTAGCTGAGACAAAAGCCTCACTGCTCACAAAACATGTCTACACTACACATTTGTCCTGAGATAATTTTTTCTGCTAAGGGAGCCGAGCTCTCAGGGAGCACAAACAGCAGAGCATCAGTCTTGCAACAGAACCTGTCACCCTGAGCGCCCATGTCCCAAAAAGCCAGAAATCCCAGTGGCTCCTGTAGAATCTTGGATGCCACATACCTTGGGAAATGGTACAACTTGAAACATCATATGGGGTTGTGGGCCTTTGGGCTCATCCTCCTACACCCCTCTCATCTCTTTTCCCAGTGCTCTGTGCAGCACACTGGAATACTGAAGGTCTCATGTGGTTTCTTCTTTCACTGTTGATGTGGATGCTGAGGACCTCTCCTGGGCAGAGACATCCTCCTGGGGCAGTTCTTCTGTATGAGCATCCTCAAAATAACATCTGGTGCCTACACAAAGAGGACTGGGAGTGCTTGGGTGAGAGCTACACCCCACAACCAGCAACGGAGCCATCCCAGGACCTTCACAGGTATGTAGATCCCAGATCACAGTGTCAAGTCGACAAATATTGAAAAGTCCATAGTGGTTTCAGAGCTTGACCTTCACTCTCCTCCCCTGCCCACAAAGCTACACCATGGAAATCCAGGCAGCAGTAAGAAGTTTAATTACCACCTGAGCAGCCGCTGGTTGCCAGATGAGTGTGCTTCTGGGTGTCTGAAAAGGTGCTGGAGATGCCTCACAACAATGCTTAACCTTTGCAGGGGAAACATGGCCCCTGTTGTAGCTGCTGGCTGAGAGCTGAGTGATATTCCTGAAGGTGCTGGCAAAGCCTGGGCTGGAGGTGCTGGATCACAGAGTAAGAACCATCCTTGGATTCAGAGCTGCCAGACACACGGGTGATACCTGGAGCCCACTGGGATGCTGTCTGACTGAGGATGCCAGGAGAGAGCACTTCAAAATTGTGACAAGATGTGCTTTTCAAAGCAGCCCTGCCCGTGGAGAGCGCTGCACAGGGAGGGACAGAGTGCTCAGCATGCAGATGGAGAGCCTTGGGTGGGGTTTGTGTTTGTTTGGGATATTCCCAGGGGATTTCTGTAGGCAATAACAAGGACTTGATTTGCAGTAGCAAGAAGTTTGCAGACTTAAGTTTGGAAAGAGCTCTCACCCCACTGCACTGTCACTGCTCTGGCAGGTTTCAGCAGTGCCGTGCCCATTTCCTTGGATCAGTCCTTTCACTTCCCCATCGGAGCCAGTGCTGCTGCTGTTGATGAAGATGCATCTCCCAAGGCTGCCACCACCATCAAGGCTGCTGCCAGCCAAGACAAGGATTTACAGTGGAAACGTGAAGAAAAAGGAGCTGTAAAGACACTCTTCTTTTTTTCTTTTCTTTTTTCTTTTCCTTTTTCTTTCTTTTTCTATTGCATTGTGAGGGACTGAGCAGCTGACACCAGCCTGCTCTGTTGTGGTGTTTGATAGAGGACACCTGAAACTCTGTACCTCCAGTGAATTTACTTTGCTAGAAAACTTCCTTGTTTCCTGAGGCAACTGGGGATGGAAGCCAGAGAAATGGCAAAATAATTATTGTCTAATGTTGTACTTTGGGCTTATTTCTTCCTGCTGAGGATGACCCAAGCCCAGGGAAAACAAATGAGGGAGGCAATTAGAAGAAGACTGGTTTGGAACAACTGGTTTTTACAGCAACTGTGCCTGTGGGTGTATTTAAGTAGTGATATTCTCAAGGATGAAAAAGCAAAATACCTGTAGAATCACAGAATTACAGAATCATATAGATTAAAAATATACTTTAAGATCATTGAGTCCAACAGTCAACCCAACGCTGCCAAGTCCAGCACAAAACCATGTGCCTAAGTGCCACATCTTTTAAACATCTCCAGGGATCATGATTCCACCACTTTCCTGGGCAGCCTGTGCCAATGCTTGTCAGACCTCTCAGTGAAGAACTTTTTCCTACTATCCAATCTAAACCTCCTCTGGTGCTACTTGAGGCCATTTCCTCTTGTCTTATCATTAGGACAGCCTGAAAGCCCAAGGAAAGATAAAGGCACTCCTGTTAAATGCTTTTCCTGGAAGATCTGCTACACGAGAGAAAACCAGCCCCTTGAGTTCACCCAAGCCTGGGAAAGGCTGGGAGGGGTGGTGGCAGTGCTGGGATCTGCTGTGTCACTGCTGGCCGAGGTCCCAGGGCTTCGCTGGCACTGCACAGAGGAGCAGCCGCGGCACTGCTGAGGCTGCATCACTGAACTCACCGTTAGCTGCTCAACAAGCCTTCGCTAAATGAGCCAACTCTCGCCACTCCTTGCTCTCTGCTGGGACAGAAAGGCTTCCTTTGCATTCCCAACTGGAACTGTGCACTTGCAGGGTTGGAGGTGGGACACAAAAAGCCCACCTGGGCAAAAAGGAAACTTGAAGGCCTGCTAGGAACTGCTTTGTTGTCTTCATTGCTCTGGTCGCATGAACTGGCCCGGCTACAGCAGTACTGCATCCAAGATGGGCTGGCTGGTGATTTGCATCCTCCTACCACAGCTCTCCTCACCAGCAAGCTCAGAAATTCCCTCCTTGGGGGTCTTGCAAGCTGCTACAGACAACCATCTACCTGAAATCCCTTAGTTATGTTCCCAGCACTGGGTTTTCTTTTTGTTCCACTGGCTTGCTTGGGGGTCTGTGAGTGCTTCCCATGCTGCTGCTCCCAGCCCTCCCTGCAGGTACCACTGCTCCTGACATTCCCTCAGAGCTCAGCTTAAGGAAACAAGCTGTGGACATTCATCTCCTTCAGCCTGCTCCAGGCAGGAGCACAGAGGTTTGGATATGTCTTTGTGGCAGCCTGCCCTGCTCCTGCAGGGCAGCAGGAGGTGAGGGAGTGTTTCATGGAGAAGAGGGAGAGCTCTGCAGCCAGCCTGAAATGGGCTGCTTGTGCTCAGGTTATTGTCAGGAGAGTTGCAATCAAAGCCTACCCTGAGTATTTTGTTACTCAAATCAGTGCTCCAACACCGCTTTTATTTTCCAGCCTGATTTGTCACGGAGCTTTTATTAGAGCCCTGCCATACCCAAGGAGTAAAAGGTCTCCTTTGGCTCTATTGACATGAATACTTTCAGGATGTTTGTGGGCTTCTGTCCTGCTGAGAGCTATTCCTCCTCTAGCCCAACTGGATAATTGCTGGCTTGTGCACACTCACTGTGTGAGTGCACAAAAGCGCTTGTTGGTAGAATACAGCACTTTTTCCAGCAAAACTTTGTGGTGGAGAGCAAGTCTTAGACTACCTCTGGACTAGGCACAGTAAATCACAGCCTGGAAGACGTAAGCAGGACATTTATACCCCATGGACCAACCCTGACAAGGAGCCTTACGACTACAGCCCGCTACAGACCGCTCATAGCAAGGGCAGCCGCCTCCATAAAGGACACAAAATCTCTCTTCCTGAGCCTTTGAAAGGTAGGCTTTAGAAAAGGGCACATGAGGAAGAAGTGGCAATTTACTGACAAGCTCCCAGGCAGGCAGGCCAGCAATATCAGAGACTCCAATTCGTCACTTAGAGAGAGCAGAATATAACTCCCCTTGTAATCAGGATGGAAAGGCATGTGGTCTGGGCTAGCAGGGAAAAGGTTGACTCGTATTAAGACCAACCCATTACCAAGTGTCAAGTGCTCCCTAAGATGGCTCAGACGCTAATTCGAGAAGTCACCTGGTGGCAGCGGGTCACCAGCTCCCTCTACAGACAATCAGGACACAGCCGGACCCCTGCAGAACTGCAATAGCAGGCGTAGAATAACAAAGAGAGTCCCCTTAAACTGGAGCAGAATTTTCCTCCTCATCACCGGCAATAATCATCCTACTCGATGTCAAGTCCTTTGTCTTCCTCTGCGGGGACAAGTCCGTCCCTCTCCCCTATCCCGGCGCGGATGGAGAAATGGCTGCGATGGCATCGGCGCTCCCCAAGACAGACGGGAGCGTGTCTTTTGTTTCCTTCCAGCGAGACAAAGAGCGGGAGCGCTGCATGGAAGCACAGGCGCCACCGGGCTGCAGGAAAAGTTCAGCAGCCCGGAACCAGGTGGCTGTTCGGAAACAAAGTGCCAAGACCACTCACCACAGCAATACTTCACGGCGCAGCACACGCTGGCGAGCGGGATGAGCGCGTCCCTGCCCGCCAGCATCCCGCCAGCATCCCGCCAGCATCCCACAGCTCCGCCGGGCACACGACCCAAGCCACACACCCGTAGGTGACACGTCCGGACAGCGACAAGGATGTAGCAGGGGACAAACCCGCGCACAGGGGTGGCTGCAGGGTGGGAGGAACAGGCTAAGCAAGAGCGACGCAGCATCAGGAGCGAGAAACTGCTGAATTTTCATCCTTGCCCCAACACCTCTTTGTTTCAGCATCTCCTGGCTGCGGGAGGTGGTATAAGGATGTCTAGAGGAGTGAGATGGGACTGCTTAGGGCAGAAACGTCTTTCTCAGAAGCCTCTCGCAGGCAGAGCAGCTCCAGCTGCCCTCGGCTCCCACCTCCCTTCACCTGCGATGTGGGGAACTTATTGTCCAGAGAAACAGCATGGGTTTAGGGTTTTGGTCCTTTTACCAGCAGTATTATACACTCTCTTACTTTTTACCTAATGAACATTCTGCGTTTTCTTTCTGAAATTTCTCAGTGAAAATTTCTCAATTTCGCAGGTGAGAGAAATCAGTTCCCCCCCCCCCCGCTCCCACCCGTATAGAGCACGTTCTTCCAAAGACAATCCAAATCACAGGCAGGGGGCAGGGTACGTGTAAAAGTGGGCAAGCTGTTCGCTCCTCACAGTAATTAGAGAGTGTTTCCATGCCAAGGAAAAAGAAGAAAAGGGTCGCACCTGCCTGTGTTTCCCAGCCCCCCTCAGTGCCACGAGCCTGCCAGGGGACAGCTGGGCAGCTCCTTCCTTCCCTGCTGCACTGACCAAAGCGAGAGTGGTCTGTGGGGGTGTGAAGGAGGATGCTGAGCCACACCATCCAACAGCCGAATATTCCTGATGTGGGAGAAAGCTGAACAAATATACAGCATATCCCAAACCTCTCACAGAGAGGAGCTGTTCCCTCCTGGATACACAGAGAGCTCCTGGAAAACTTTGGAAGGGTCTCTTCTCTACACTGCTGCGCACTTTTGCTGTCTCACAGCTCCCTTTACCTACAGGACCTCTTAACAAAAAATGCTATTATGTGGCTCCCAAAATTAAAAACCCTCTATCATCCCCTGACCTGGTGCAGAGCAGACACTCTGCTCTTCCATGTCACCCCAGCAATACATTTCAGCCAGGTCAGAGCATCGTGTTCACCGTTCCTGGCTCCATGGCAGCACACAGGGATGAAGTGCCCTTTGTGCCAAGCTTCTGTGCAAGGCAAGCAGTGTTTGGTCCCTTACTATGTCTGGGATGCAGGAGGTCATCAAACCCGAAGCACTCCAGAGATGCAATGGGGAAAAGTGGGTGGGAGAGGACAAAGCAAGAGAAAGGTTCAGTTTGCCCGACTTCATGATTGAGTAACATATAATTAATACAGCAGGGTCCCATCTTTGGGGGGATCCCGTTCATCCCCGCACGGGAAGCACAGCTGATGTGGGCACTGAGCTGTGCCAGGTCTGGCGCTCACGTGTATCAGAGGGCAGGGGATGCAGGACTCTCCTTCACCCCCTGAGTGCAGGGTGCTCCTCTCCTCTGCCAGTTCCCTCCCGCACTACCATTTCTGAATGCTGCGTGGAACAAGCTGCTCGCTGTTCCTACAGAACTCATCTGACCCTGTTGCCATCTCTGCCGCCGCACCGCTTGGCAGTACTTCCTTGGAGGAACTACAGCAACAAACTCAGATGCCAGGGTTTGGAGATAAGCAGCCAGCAAACAGCCAATTTCCATACAATGTACAGAAAAGAGAGGAGAAAAAAGACACAATACTGGGAATCCCTAATGAACCAGGGTGAAAAACAGGACAAGTAAGTAACAAAACAGAATAGATTTTCAATAAGGGCACAGCAAGTTCTAGTGGGTAGATCTAGCAGATAGGTGAGGAGAGAGAAGAAAGAACAGAAGCCGGAAAAGGAGATGAGAAGAAAGCAAGGGGATTAGAGCAGGCTGTCCAACGGGGAGGATGCATCAGAAGATTTTAATTTCCTTTATTATTATATAGATAGTGCCAGCTCATTGCAGAGCAACAATTCATCTACCCTGGTAACCTAGTCTGGTGCTGGATGCTTCTGGACAAGGCTACTGACCTTTAAGCACTTCTTGCCTGTGGCACCCAGCATAACATAACAATGAAACAATAAACAAACATCACTGCATTTCATTTATCATTTCATCAAGGCGTTTGTTTTGGTGTAACACAGTGGACAAAACCAGCTGGTCCCAAACAGAAAGACCTTTGTGTCATTTGGGTGCCCCGAGTGCACACCTCATTACTTAAATTATTTGGTTTTCCACATTGCTGTAGCAAGTTCCTCAAGTTAATGCAAACCCTTCTCTCTGCATTTGTTCTTCTCATCCCCCAAGTTTCCAAGCAGACCTCAGAGATGGGGCTTATGGGGTGAGAAGGGTGTTGCTCCTCAGACTGAGGGGCTGCTTTAGCCCCTGCCATACATGGCACCTGCAGGTAAACACCGACCATAACAGTAATCAGTAAGGGGTGGCCATGAAGCCCCTAATGCATCCCACAGGGACACACCAATGGGTTAAGCTCTCTGCTCCATCACCCCCACCCAAATGATCCCTGCTCAGTCTCTCCCATCCCACAGACAGGTCCCTTATCCACCTGCAGACTGGTCCATTATCTCTAACTCCCATCAGCTGGTGCCCTCTCCACCACACCCATCTGGACCAGCAGTGGCACCTAAGCCCCATGGGCTGCAACTTGCTCCAGCATCCCTGTCCAGCAGACCACTCACACCAACAGCCCACTTAGGGACCTGCTCAATCCGTCCATCAGCACCTGAGCACTGCCCGTGCCAAAATCCCTCTCTCCAGACCACAATGTGCTCCAACATTCCTAATCAGACTGGTACTCACTCCAGCATCCCTACCCAGACCTGTACCTGATCGAGAATCCCTGGACTGGTACCCCAGCCTCTCTAAAAAGACCAGTAACTCCACACCTCTAATGGGAGCGGTACCTGCTCCAGCATCTCTGCCTGGACCGGTACCTCGGTGTCTGTAAAGGGAGTGGTACCTGCTCTAGCATCCCCACCTGGACCGGTACCCCAGTGTCCATAACGGGGCGGCACCTGCTCTGGCATCCCTATCCGGACAGGTATCTCAGCATCCCTAAACGGACCGGTACCTGCTCCAGCATCCCTACTCGGACCGGTACCACCGCGTCTCTGGCGGGAGAGGTACCCGTTCCCGCAGCCCTGCCCGGCCTGGCGTGGCTGCCCCCCGGCCCCGTGCCCCATCGTGCCCCGTCCTGCCCTGCGGCGGGGCGGTCCCGCCCGGGGCTGCCACCGGCCTCACGGAGCTGCGCGGGAGCGCAGCGCGCTCCCTTCCCACTTGGGCACGGCAAAAACCGGGAGAGCCGGAGACAAAGAAACTGTCCGGGCGCCCGCCCCCTCCGCCGCCGCCACCGCCTCCTCCCCGGTCCCCAGCACCGCTCCGCTCCGCGCCCCTTCCTCCGCGCGGGGACGGGGGATTTACCCGCTCTCCTCCTCGATCTCCGAGATATCGGCGAAGATGAGGAAACCGACGAGCAGCGTGAGCAGCGCCAGCGTCCAGCCCCGGCACGGCAGCGGCATGGCTCCGGGGCTGGGCCGGGCTGGGCCGCTCCGCGCCGCTCCGCGGGGTGCG